>LNAC01001684.1:91828-122043 GCA_002007465.1 Ailurus styani
GATCCTCAGGGGCATGTGCACCCGAATGTTTATAGCAGCAATGTCCACAATAGCCAAACTATGGAAAGAACCTAGATGTCCATCAACAGGTGAATGGACAAAGAAGATGTGGCATATATATATATATATATATATATATATATAATGGAATACTATGCAGCTATCAAAAGAAATGAAATCTTGCCGTTTGCAACGACATGGATGGAACTAGAGGGTATTATGCTGAGTGAAATAACTCAATCAGAGAAAGACAATTATCATGTGATTTCTCTGATATGAGGAACTTGAGAGTCAGGGTGGGGGGTCGTCGGGGGTAGGGAGGGAAAAATAATGAAACAAGATGGGATGGGGAAGGAGACAAACCATAAGAGACTCCTAATCTCACAAAACAAACTGAGGGTTACTGAGGGGTGAGAGGGTAGGAATAGGTGGATGGGTTATGGACATTGGGGAGGGTTTGTGCTTTGGTGAATGCTGTGAAAGATGTAAGCCTGATGATTCACAGACCTGTACCCTAAGGCAAAGAATAAAAAATAAATATTAAAAAAAAGAGAATATATTCCTTGGTGCCTGCCTCATAAAAGGAGTATAACAAAGAAATGAACAAAAACTACTCTCCAACTGGTAACAGAGCAGTTGCAAATAATTTGATAGGAGAAACCCAAACCAGAAGTGAGTTAAAATAGCAGCTCACGTTAATTATTCAAAAGGCCAAAATTAAATTATTGATCTAAATGGAAATTAAGTAGGTATAGGTAAATAATTATAGCTACATATACACATTATATAGGAATAATTTTAGAAAAACAAAATAGTTATGTATGGGTTATAAAACTCCAATTGATGTAACTGCCTATAATATTTAAAGAATTGTTTGAATTCTCTATTTTTGATTTAGGTATGCTGTACCAGTTAAATACAAAACAAAACAGCACTTCGCAAATTTTCCCGCAAAGAGAAATCCAGAGTACTTTTTCACTTTGCAAATAAACTCTTACCCTCGCTTTTCCTTTATTTATTTATTTATTTTTTTGACAAACTACCTTTCCTGAAAACTACCTTTGAATTTTGATGAACTCATACAGGACCAACTGTATTTCTCCCTCCCATGTATGTAGAAGAGGTAAAATGTAGAGTTTGACAAAACGGCTACCTCAGGCAAAGGCCAATACGTGCAATGCAAGACCTGGTTGTTGTTACCTTCTGCAATTTGTTCTGTGAATCTCAAGTTGGGGTCCAACTGTGAAAAGAATGGCAGAAAATACAGCCTCACTTCTAACAGCTATAAGCCAAAAGAATGCAAGGCCAACAGAGATCACAGTCCCGATCAGTCCCCATCTCTTCAGATTAGTTCTCCAGCCTGGAGGAGGTTAGAGCCTAGACTGGGAAGAGACTATCACTTTGCCAAGGGAAAACCCAAAGCCTATGGGGGAAAAAAGCATCTTTAAAATATACCCCCCTGAGGAATGAATAATCATATCTTAATACTAGCATCTGTTATTATAAGTTATGATTTTTTAATGCTTTGCTTTGGGATCTGCTATAAGTAGTTCCAGGGGATTAAATGCCTTGTACAAGAAAACACTAATTGAACAGATCTTGAAGGCCCAGTTATTTCACTCATAATTCCAAAGGGATGAGCTATCATGGCTGTACAAACACGGAACATAGGAGGCTTGTCAAATAATTTTTTGTGTGGCAGAAATTATTTTTGATCAAAGCCAGCTCCCAGAATAAAGTCAAATTATACAGATGTTCCTATGGATTATGTAAAGCAGTCTGGCAATGAGAGCTAGAGGGTCTTTGTACTAATATTAGCTCAAATTGGGCCCATGTTTGACTCTAAAAGCTAGTTGCAGCTAAAGTTTAAGAATTTCAGTACTAATGGTGTTTTTCTCCTAAATGAAACAGCTGTCAAGCTCTGCCCCCAGTGAATACATACATCAAAGAAAGTAAGTCTTTCTGGTACAGTGGTTACCTTCTTCAATAGATCATCATTGTGTGGCAAAACAATGTTTCCCTTTGCACTTACAAAAATCATATTTTTCACATTCACATGCTAACTTTAAATCTGTCAGATCTCAATTTTCACTGCTGAGGTGTCAAATAAAAATGATTTCTTGGCAGAAACCCTTTCTAAGTTTTTTAAATTTCAGGCACATATTCTGAGGGATTGCTCAGTATACTCATATCCCAGATTGTTCCTATGACTCAAATCAAAAGGTTTATATCTAGGATTAAGCAAAAAAGTAGATTTCATAATCACTGCAAAACTCATTTTAATTAATACTTTTCAAAAGGACTTTACTTTTATTTTACTCTGCATCTTAGCTAAATATTTTCAGACTACTCCACATTTTGAGCAATAAGCAAAGCCTATTTTTACTTGTTAAAAAAAAAGTCTATTTCCCTAATTGACTATGTGGTTTGAGGCTTGGTCAAGGCATCTTTCAAAATGCTGTCCAGGGGGGCACCTGGGTGGCTCAGTGGGCTAAGCCTCTGCCTTTGGCTCAGGTCATGGTCTCAGGGTCCTGGGATCGAGCCCCACATCAAGCTCTCTGCTCAGCAGGGAGCCTACTTCCCCCCTCTCCCTCTGCTTACCTCTCTGCCTACTTGTGATCTCTCTCTGTCAAATAAATAAATAAAATCTTTTTAAAAAAATGCTATCCAGCGCCTAGGCAGACTGTTGATGTGCTTAAAGAGATATTTGTAAACAAGGGAGGCTAAGGTACATCCTTTCTTGCAGACTTTTAAATGAACTCAGAAAACCCTGCTGTATTTAATGGGCACATTTTATAGAGAATATTTGAAAATTAAAGCCTTCTAAATTAAGAAAAGGGCTTAATCAGGGAGGCCAGGACACTTTCAGTCTTTTTCTTTGAATACAAGTGTTAATTCAAAATGACAGCATTCTTTCAGGAATAGACCTAAAAAGATATTATTCTTCTACTCCAAATGACAAATTTTCCTCTCAAGATATTCTTTATACCTCCATCAACCATTACCTTGGGAAAAAGTTTTAAGTGAAAGCAACAACTTATCTGATACTCCTCAGGGACCAACAGAGGGACAAAATACAGTGGGAGGGATGGGGCTTCAAGAACTAACAGCACCAGGCACATGGAGAATGATGAATGACGACCTCCTCAATCAGTAAGCAGAGTTCATATCCAGAAACTCCAGTGAGAAATAAGTGGAGACTGCCTGAATTGTCTTGGCGGCCTCTACTTGAGGAAACAGAAAGAAATTACAGGGTTTTTTTACACTTTTTCAAATACAATAAATTTTTCTTAGATAAATCTTGACCTTCATTCGGAAGAACATCCTAAGGAACATACAGCAGTGTCAGAGACAATCATGAATTTTGAAATCCATTTCCTGGGAAGACATATCTGAGGTAAAGAGAAGCAATAAATATTAATCCATCTCTAATGAAAAGTTGAGATCCACTTTACTAAGGCCATTTTTTTTCTCTTCATGATGTTGGCATTTGGATGTCATTTTGTGAGAGAGAATAAAGTCATAGAATTTTTTTTAAAAAGATAATCCCAACTCAAACCATGAGAAAATCTTTTGGAAACCTTCATAGACAATAGTTTATTTTTTTAAAAATTCAGCTAGAGATAAAGTTAATAAAACCATATTTTACAATGATGTCATGTACTCTTTTTTTACCTAAAGGAAATGCATGGGTCTACACATATGTGGTTAATAATTTAGCCTGTTCAGTGTCAATAGCTGCTACCCAATTTCTCAGTGTTTTTAACATTTAAGAAATGGGTCTTTGTTTTGTTACTGTGGAAGTCACTGACATTCATAAAAGAGCTTATGTCACTGACAGCCTTAATCATTTTCCAAAGGTGTGTTATTATAATGAATTCATACTGACGATAATTCAAAAACATATTTTGACCAACATCCAGAATTATATTTGATGCTGAAGGAAAAAAATAAATATTTAATAGCTGATGAAACTGAGCAAGAGATAAACTGACTTACCCAAGAACCCACAATCAGTGAGTAAAACAAATAGAATTAAAATGCATGTGTCTTGATTATCAGGCCCAGACAGTTGATAGACATTCAATTCAAGATGAACAAGAAATTTTTAAGTATAAAAGAATTTGATATCTGCCAAGCAATTATTCTGTTGCAGAAGTATATCATAATTGCTATTTATACTTCAAGATTCTCTAAAAGATTGTATGAGCTATATCATTATAAATTATTTGAAATATCACAAATGAAAGGTTTAAAAAATAGAAATATGTTCATAAAAATATAAAAATTGATTAAGTAATGGTAAATGATGGGTTTATTTCTTGATGAATGCATCTGCAAAAATAATGAACTTTGTTTTAACTGTCTTGATTTTTCCAAGTTTTCTCTCAGATCATTCCTGCCTCTTATATGCTACCTATCTAGGTTATTAAGCAGCAATTGCTGAGTGATCCAAGCAAATTCAGTTTATCTTACATGTCTCAGTATCCCAAGCTATAAAAATAAAGGACTACACTACAGAATTTCTGAAAGCCCTTTAGTTTCATATAAATACAAATATGTCAATCAGTACTTTATAAACATTATCTCATGTAATGCACAAAAGAATTCCATGTTGTAGGACTAGATATTATCTACTTCTTATCTAATGGAAAACTAAGACCTAGGGAGGCTTAAAAATTAAGTCACAGCTAAATAAAAGTGAAAGCTGGACATCAAATTCAGGTCACCTGACACCAGAGCCCATGCTCTTACTCATTACACTTCACCATCACTATTGTTAAGATTAGGGTCCTGAAATAGGAAGAATAGATATCTTAGTATAATAGCTACATAAATAACAGCTATGACATAATAGACTAATGCCTCAGTATTAGAAGAACAGTCTTCAGATCAGCAACCTCAGCATTACATGGGTGCTTACTAGAAATGCAGAATTCAGGCTCTACCCCAGATCTACTGTTAGATTCTGCATTTTAACAAGATGTATACATGATTAACATTCACATTAAAGTTTGGAAAGTGCTGTCCCAAAGAACATTCAAGAAAGAACACAGACATGCAGGAAGAAAATGGCCACATTTTGCCTGATTTTAAGAAATCATCAATGTTATTCTTTAATTTTTTTTCCTTAGGCCTTCGACCTAATTATACTAGGCAAACAATAAAACTGCAAAATGTGTGTACAAATAAAATGAAAGCAGCCTTCAAAACTTGAAGCATAAATCAGGACCACTGTCAAATTAGACTATCTCAGTGCCTGGGACTTACTGTTATCTTTAAGCTGTATGTGCTATTCAAATCATTGAAAATGGGGCCTTTTTTTAAATAAATTTCTATCCCTGTTCATAATTGTCTAGTATAGAAAAAGGTGAAAGTAAAAGCAGTAATTGCTAATGAATACATTTTTTGTTAATACCACTTAGGTAGTATTCTTCCCTTCTCATATTCAAATACTGTGGTTCCTAAGAACATAAAAAGGAATATGTCATTAAGTATAGAAAGTCTGGAATATTTATTAGTTTCTTTTTCATATGTCATAGAAAATCTAGCCAGGGAAACTATATAGATGTTTCTAAATGTTGCAATGTTTAGAAACAGACTCATAAATACAGAGAAAAAAAAAACTGGCAGTTGCCTAACTGGTAGGCAGAGGTAGAGGGATGGCCAAAATAAGCAAGGGGGATTAATAGATATGAACTTCCATTTATAAAACAAATGAGCCATGGAGATATAAAGTACAGCATATAAAGGAATAGAGTCAATAATATTGTCATAACTTTGCATGGTAACAAATGGTAACTAGACTTACCATGGTGATCATTTAATAATGTATATAAATGTCAAATCACTATGTTATATACCTTAAACTAATATGATATCGTATGTCAACTATACTCTAATAAAAAAATGTTGCAATGTTTAGTAGTAGTACTATAGTTATTCTAATATTTATTTTATATTCATTAAAACATCTAGAAGCCAAGTACAATTTTATATCATTATCTGTAAAAAGGTCAACAAGGTGCAATAAAAATAAAGCGTCTCAAATAAATCATCCACCTGCCAGTTCATCCATTTTTCCTTCCTTTGAGAGTAACTGATTTAACCTAAATTAATTCTTATGAAATTTAGAGCTCCTTGCACCTTACACATGTTTTGGTTTGTATTTTTAAGGACTTTCCCTAGTTCTTATGCTGCTGGATTTCAAATGAATAGCAAAAGTGCACTTTCGGTCTGCTTCAATCCTGCAATTCTCCCTGATCAATACTCCTCAAGCTGGTTTATTTGTGCCCTTGGCTGTTAAAACTCACTCTTTAATAGGAATCAACCCTGAAAAATACAGTTCTTCTTAGTTCAGGTAATATGATTTTTTTGTGCTTGGCATAAATAATACACTTCATATTCTTAAAGGTCGCTGAAGAAAATAATCAGACCAAAATGCCAAAAAACAGACCACTTATCTTTTCTTTCCTTATTACCAGAGTAGAGTATTTACATGACAAGGGAATCATGTGAGATAATATAATGAATAGCAAAGTAGCTCATATGATTTCATCACCTGTTATAAATATATATGAGTCTGCTGTGATTCTTGGCCAAGATAAGAAACCTGAACGATCAGCAGAAGTATTCCTTTACAACTAAATCATTGTTCTCATAATATATCAAACTATTACTAAGATTTGTGTTCCAAATTCAGGTTCTTCTCAATTACTTTTAAATGACACAAACCATAAAATGTAGTTTGATTTGCACTACAGTTATTGATTCTGTATGAAGGTACTTCTCTAACCATTAGCTATATGCACAATGTATTTTCCACGCAGTCTGAGAACAGAATGTAGGTCTGGGGCATATCTCGGGGATGTAAAGATCAGACTAGGAACTGATTATCTTGGGCAGCAGCTTAACTCATTAACTCATAAAGCTTAACGGAAGTTAGGATGGAAAATTGTTCAAGGTTAAATAATGATTTTACATAGCAATTCTGCTCTAGAAAAATAGTAATATCAAGGGTAGTTACAATCAGGAGGACAATATTTAAGACCAATATTCGTTCAAGAATAGGGGTATTGGCCCTTCAACACAGAAAGGTCAGTAGTACAATATCAAAACCATGGATAGCTCCCTCAAAAGCCTTGTAACAAAGACTACTGATGAGGCATCCAATCTTCAAAAATCAAGGCCTAGGGCGCCTGGGTGGCTCAGTGGGTTAAAGCCTCTGTTTTCGGCTCAGGTCATGATCTCAGGGTCCTGGGATGGAGGCCCCATCGGGCTCTTTGCTCCTCAGGGAGCCTGCTTCCTCCTCTCTCTCTCTGCCTGCCTCTCTGCCTCCTTGTGATCTCTCTCCCTCTGTGAAATAAATAAATAAAATCTTTAAAAAAAAAAATCAAGGCCTAATTCATTGGCTATACCCTGTGAGAGAATGTTCTCGCTTACAAAATTTCATCCTCCTTATAGTTCAACTATTGTCCCTGAGGCCTTTATACTTTATAGTACACATCATAGAGGAGATTCCTTTTATATAGGCTGATGGGAGTTTCCATAAACATGTCCAAACACTAATGGGGCTTACAAGACTACCACTCAGTCTCTCAGCCTTTTTGTTTCCAGGTAATTCAGAATCCTTATATCTACTGGACAGGTACCAATATCTGACTCAGTCAATGGTATCACACTGTGACTCATAATAAGTAGTGCAATATAAACACTAACTTGGAGTTAGCTAGAATGAAGAATATTTCAAATAAAGTTATAAAATTAATTCTCATTTCAATTCCCTGTAAGGAAATTAAGAGAAATGGTTTTATGCCTATTTTACACATGCAGAACAAGCATTCTGGGAAGTTCAATGACTTCCACAAATTACAAGCCAGTGAAAGCAGTCAAAATAAAAAATCAGACTTTTCTTCTTCTAAACCCACTATATTGTATAAATTTGGTTTAAATGAATATATAACATGGTAAATATTTAAATTTCTCAAAAAATATATTTAACATTACTGTTACTGTAGAACTATAACCTCTATAGGTTTCTGAGATTTTTTTTTCCTTCTCTTCAGGGTAAATACCTCAAAATATCTTCTGTCCACTGGCACCTCAGTTTAGTTCCTCTCCCAAATCTCTCCAGCACCCCAAATTCAAAGGGTACTTGAGGTAGAAAAAAACTATTCCAAATTTATGCATCAAATAAAAGAAAGTGACACCCCATTTCTAACCCCCCCAAGACACATTTTGATCTTTTTCTTTGGGTGGAATCATTGCTTGGAAATGCCTGCCTTTATCTTAGGACCAGGTTTCCTAGTTAGTGTTAATCATGTGATGCCAAGGGCTACATTTCTCAATGAAATGTAAACAGATCCAATGTGCATAATAATTCCTATCCAAAGTAGTTAAGAATTGGGCAGATTTTTTCCCATTCTCTTTTTCCGTGTGCTGGATGGGGAGGACTCATCATGCCCTTGAAGAGGATAGATCTATGAAACACAGTGGTTTATGTCCCTTAATTATATTACAGAAGGCCATCTGACCAGGAATATCTGCACATAACTATAAAGTGAAGAAAAAATAAACTTATTGTGTCAAGCAACCAAGATTTGAGAAGAGTAGCTAGCATACCATATTTAATGCAGAATCTACAATTCTTCTTTTAGTACAGCAGTTCTCAACAAGGGAGATTTTGTCCCCTAAGAGACATTTGGAAAGGTCAAGAGACATTTTTGGTTGTTGTAACAGGTGGAGGGCAGTTGTATTACTGTAATCTGGTAAATAAAACTCAGAGAGATGTTGCTAAATAGTTTATAAGGCAAAGGAGTTCATCTCAGCCTCTACTCCCCCAGAAAAGAATAAACCTACCCCAAATGTCAACAGTGCCACTTTTGAGAAGTCCATTTTCTTATAAAGGAAGAAATACCAGAACAGGGAGTGTAGGAGGATATAATAGAGAAAAGGATAAGAAGACGTCCATAAATAAGCACATTAAATACTGATGTTTTTGAATTGGTTTCATCTTATCTGTGAAATGGATGAGGTGGTCAATGCTAAACCTAAGATCAGAAGGAGCATGCTCTCCTTAGGGATCTGTGCTCCATCTCTTTTTACCAGTGAATTTTACCAACTCAACCCCCATATCCTCATCCTCTCATTTCACCACTAGTATCAGATTTGAGCATAAGAGCACTGATGCTTAGAAGCCAGCCAGCCAATTCCAAAGCTTTTTTCACTATTTGTCATACACTTCCCTTCATACACTTCACTTCTAATCTCTCCTAGAAGCCCAAAGAAGCCTTGTATCTACAAAACAATATAAAAATAGGACAATATTAGGTCATGTTTGGTAAGTAGATTACTTTAAAAATGTTTGTTCACTGACATCAAGTGTGTTATTGTTTTGGCATTTGAGAGCATAGGAAATGCAGACAAAAATCTGCAGGACTTTATATGCAACTATGAGGTTTGTTTTCCTAAACTCATACGGCCCCTTTTAAAATGGTTTTAATGAGGAAAGTGATCCTATTCATTAATTTTCTGTCTCCATCTATTTATATTTCTTTTGCTTAAAGTATCATGATTGAACAGAAACTTCCAAGTGACAAATCGGTTTAAAAGCCTGAAGTATATACTATAATTTCATCAAAAATGAAGATCACTTCTCTTTGACAATATGGAGACTGCCCACATTCTCCTAGAGTTGTTTTATGACATTTTACATCAAGCTAAGAAAAAGAAATATTAGGTACCTTGACAGGAACTGAGAAATCTCTTAAAGGCATGATAAAGAAAGAATGTAATAGAACCTTCAAGATCTTTAATTCATTCCAAATAAATGTTCTGGACAAACAGAGTGCAGATATTTTCCAGGATGCATTATCTCAAAGTGCAGTCCTTTAAAAAAGTACTAAATTAAGCAATCTGGATAAATCACAGAGGTAAACTGAACAAACAAGGAATGATTTTCTCCCTTTATTCTCACCTATAAATAATACACTCAGGTCAGAAATAATTTCAATAGGGAATAATTACATGCTAATAGTGTATTTTAAATTGGATGCAAAATTATCATTGTATACTTTCTGGACACTTATATATAATATAATAAGTGGTAACTACTTTCTGAAGCACAGAAACCTAAGTTCTTGTACTTTTGAAGCATCCAGGATTTGATGCCTTTTTTGGTGATTTTGGAGGCAAAAGCCTGAGGGCTAAATTTGAAAGTAAGCTGAGTGATGAGAAGAAAAATACACCAATAACTGAGGAAGCTCTGGATGTGGGTGGACATTTTTCTCACTCTGGGAATTATGTAATGACTGGTCTCGGACTAGCAAGTAGCCTGTGGCTATAAATAAGAGGTGACACCTACAAATCAGAACAATTACAATTATACCAGGTTGTTATGGAGGTTGGAGCAGATAGGTATGTTAAAGAGGGATCTGCAAATAAATTAATACATTGCTCAGGAACTAGTATTGACTTGAAGCTCCAAGTCTTTCAGCTGCAAATGACATTTCTTTATTTTCATCTCAGTTACTGGGGAAAATGATGCCATTTCTCAGACTTGTTATTTCAGTTTAAGTACTGCAGTGAGAGCATTATAACAACAAAATCTCTGTCAGAACCAAAACACACTGGACCCAAACAAAGGAGCAATGTAGGCTTACTTCCTAGCTAAAGCAATAAAAGTTATCTCTCTAAAGAATACAGTACTTTGTGAACAAGTAGCCTCATGTTCTATTGCTTTTTCAATGGCATTTGCCTGTTCTCTTTCTCATCCTCAAATGGGTATTATATATTGACAATAGGCAGACAATTGATAGGAGACAGGCAGGTAGACAGAAAAATGGAAAAGTAAATAAAATTTTTTGGATATTCAATATATGTATATAATTACATAACAAGTGCTTATGTAATATAAATCTTCAATTCCTTTTTTTTTAAGATTTTATTTAGTTACTTGACATTGAGAGACACAGAGAGAGAGGGAACACAAGCAGGGGGAGTAAGAGAGGGAGAAGCAGGCTCCCCACTGAGCAAGGAGTCCAATGTGGGGCTGGATCCCAGGACGCTGGGATCATGACCTGAGCTATAGGCAGACGTTTAACAACTGAGCCACCCAGGTGCCCCTAAATCTTCAATTCTTAAGACATTTCCTTGCAGTCACACAAACCAATAAACTAAAACATGGTCCTAATATTACATTTCAATTAACTCATTAATTTATTATATACTATGTTCAAGAGACCTTGGGAATCCAAAGAAACATAAGATATGGCTCTCAAGAACTTCATGGTTTTTGCTTTGTTTTGGTTTGGGTTTTTTTTGTTTTTTGTTTTTTGTTTTTTTTTTTTAGATTTATTCACTTGACAGAGAAAGAGAGAGATGGCAACAGAGGGAATACAAGCAGGGGGAGTGGGAGAGGGAGAAGTAGGCTTCCCGGTGAGCAGCTAAGCCCGATGAGAGGCTAGATCCCAGGACCCTGGGATCATGACCTGGGCCAAAGGCAGACACTTAACGACTGAGCCATCCACGCATCCCAGGAGTTCATGGTTTAATCAGTAATACAAACCACTGTAGAACATTATGATAAATACAATAATAGATATATGTGCTAGGAAATTAACAGTAACACAGTAGGGGCGCCTGGGTGGCTCAGTGGGTTAAAGCCTCTGCTTTCGGCTCAGGTCATGATCTCAGGGTCCTGGGATCGAGGCCCACATCGGGCTCCCTGCTCAGCTGGGAGCCTGCTTCCCCCCCTCTCTCTGCCTGCCTCTCTGCCTCCTGTGATTTCTCTCCCCCTGTGAAATAAATAAATAAAATCTTTTAAAAAAAAACAAAACAGTAACACAGTAGAGAAAATGATTAATTCTGCTTGAGTGGATCAAACTTTATAGAACACAGTTAACTAGGATTTGAAGAATGATCAGGAGTTCCCCACCCAAAGAAAAAAAAAATCAGTGGATATATAAGAAGTAGATACATATGCCTGGGGTATGTAGTATGTTGGCTTAGTATTTCTAGAAACAAAGCTAAAGGCAAAATTTTTTATGTTAATACTTTAATGGTAAGAAAATTCCCAGGGAAGCAGGAGGGAAGGAAATGAAGAATGAGGTATTAGAGGAAAGAGATTAAATAGGAAAGAAAGTTTTATAGAACTGGCCACTGCTTGAAATCCAGCACAAATGATTTTGCTTGATCTAGTAGATCATCTACTGAGATGGCATATTTAGCACTACATTTTAACAGAGTCTGTCTACATGGAAACAGATTAAGAATATATACACCAACTCCTACTTCTCATTAGTCAAAAGTTCAACTTCAGGGTTGCACATACAGAGGTGTTAAGTGTATCCTACAGCATCTTATACATCAGTGGAAACCAGGACACCCCAGGAAAGAGGCAAGAGATGCAGGGTACAGGCAAGAGACAAGATACTATTATGTGAAGCTAGTCATCACAGTATGTGAGGTAAAAAGCAGCCATGGACTAGGGGCAAGTGAGGTCAAAAGCAGTTGAAGTGATACTTAGGTGTATGAAAGGATTCATTCTTTGTATCATTCACATCCACTCATGCCCTTCCGTTTTACCCAGTTCCCATGCAGCAAAACGACCCTCCATTTTTGTGAAAATAAGATGTCCTCACTACTCCAAAGGATGAAGTAAAAGTCACAAAAACACAGTATCTGAAAAGACTTTAGGCAAGGGAGTTAATAAAACAAACTATGGTGTTCATTGTTATAAATAGTCCACCATAAGCCTCTATAACTGGAAGACCATGGTGCTGTTTCAGATATCTTGTGTCAATGTCAGTTCAGACTCCTTGAAAGGTTTCTCAGGGCACCATCACTCTGGCAAAGACACAGATCTTCTTGGGAACAAAACAATGGACCATTTACCGTATATATTCGTGGTGATGTTGAGGACTTAGGATCCCCTTCAATCCATGGACCCAGGGTCTGTAAGAGAATTTAGGAAAATCCTGGAAATCGGCAGGACATGATTTTCCATTTCAGGGGCTGATATCACTTTCTTTTTTCCTACAAAACAAGAAACGCTTTAATCTACGGTCAATCTGTCTCACACCTATGACTATCATGATCTCTTAGCCTTTATAACGCATCCCTATGGTTTGGATATCCTAAATGCCATTCTATCCTTCAATGCTAATCATGGCAGTTACATTCATCCTGCATCTGATAAGTGTGTGCTGTCACCTGGCCTTGTATTTCTGGAATTCATCAGCTCCATTTATAATAAAGAATCTAGTTTCAAAAACAAAAACAAAACGAAACAAAACAAAACAAAACAAAAAGGGAATCTAATTTCACGAGAGCATTTCCCACCATCCTGGCCTACAGATAATAACCCCACCCAACCTTCTCAAAGATTCCACTGTCTCCCCTCCCTACCACTGGCCAGTGTATTCCCTATTATCTTAGAGAGGGAAGTATGTCCTTTAGGAACTTCTGGGAAGCCTATGAGATGGTGGTTTCTCTGATCATTCCAAGTAATTCCACTCTGACTTTCTTTATTCACTTCTCTGAATCATCTGAATCTTCCTCAGCAATATACCTAATTTATTTTAGATAATCATCAGGCTTAACCCTCAAACCACCGAGGCCACCTTCTTGCCAGGACATTTAAATACGAATAAGAGGGGAGAACCACCATGTAAATAAACTATAGGTTCTAGTCTTGCCAGGTCTAACATCCTCAAGAATTACTTCTACACCTATTCTCTTTGGTTCCTGACAATAGACATGGCTAGATCCTGTGATTCCTTTGATTGATATGATACTTTCTCAAAGAGCAGCGATCTTATTTCTCTTCTGAGCCCCTACAGAGAAACTTCTTCCACATCAGACTCCCTGCTCAGCCACTCTCCCTTTGCCTCT
Source organism: Ailurus styani (assembly GCA_002007465.1). NCBI lineage: Eukaryota > Metazoa > Chordata > Mammalia > Carnivora > Ailuridae > Ailurus > Ailurus styani. The sequence continues at coordinate 105,722 of LNAC01001684.1, forward strand.
TTCCCCTGTTCCCCCGGCTCCTGTGCTCACTCACTCTTTCTCTCTCAAATAAATAAATAAAATCTTAAAAAAAAAGAAAAAAGAAAGAAAAAAATCAAACTAGCAAACAGTTACAGTAAAATATATTCCATTCTCTTGCTCTGATAAATATATGTTCCAATACCCAGCTAACCCATCTGTAAGTTTAAAATTACTGAACTCCTCACTCTGCCAGAAACGGTAGCAGGAGAGAAGCAGCCTCTAAAACCTTGCCTGCTTCATTCTCTTCACAGTCATAGCTCTGTTCCACAGAGTAAGAGCCTGGGCACACATGCATGCATACAGAAATCTCAGCCTGTTCAGCCAAGTTCCATCCACAACACCAATAAACAGCTGCTCCTTAATCATCTCTCAGTCTTGGGGTTGTTCATACTATCTATCCTAAAGGAGGCATACTTGGTAAAGAGACCCATCCAGACCCTGAACTGGGGAAGCAAATTCCAGGGTTCCACTTAATAAGAGAATGGCCAAGAAAGGGAAGTATAAGCCATGGAGAGGAGCATGGCTAGAGGAAATCAAGAAAGTGTCCTCAAGAGCATAGAGACCATGGCAGAGAGCCTCTCTTGTTTGGACCTAAGGATATTATTGTTTGAGAGCAAAATCATTATTTATATAACTTTATATCCATGAACGCCAAACAAGGTGATATAGCACTCCAATGGGTATTTTTTTTAAAGATTTTATTTATTTATTTCACAGAGGGAGAGAGATCACAAGGAGGCAGAGAGGCAGGCAGAGAGAGAGGGGGGGGGAAGCAGGCTCCCCGCTGAGCAGGGAGCCCGATGCGGGCCTCGATCCCAGGACCCTGAGATCATGACCTGAGCCGAAAGCAGAGGCTTTAACCCACTGAGCCACCCAGGCGCCCTCCAATGGGTATTTTTTAAAAGCACGATGGTAAGATAATAATCATAAGAATGTTAGAATACAGGAAAAGAGAGAGACTGAATACAGATTTGAACTCTAACACAGGTGTTTATTATTCTGATTCTTTTGCTAAATTAATTTGGGCCACCACAAGCTAGTTTTGTATTTTGCTGTGTAAAAATGCTTTTAAAAGCTCTTTCATTTAACTTTATCATCATCTCATATGGGATAGATCACTTAGCATCCAATATTTAGGAAGAACACAACTGCAGAATAAAGTTCAGTCCTTTAATAAACTTGGCCTGTGGAAAAATTAATAAATTAATAAATCATTAAGTCCTCATTTCCTTCATTTATACATTAGTAGTTGGAAATACTTTTAGAACCCTACAAAGGAATTATGCTTAAAAAGCATTTCCATAGATGGAAATCCCACCAAGCAGGGAGCCCGATGTGGGGCTCAATCCCAGGACCACGGGATCATGACCTGAGATGAAGGCAGACACTCAATCGACTGAGCCACCTAGGCACCCCTAAAATGTATTTCTACATTTTAAAATAACGATTTTTAAATGATACCTTAAACCAAAGACTGACTCAGGAACAAATCTGATGTCTTATCAAAACAGAAACTTTTATCCCACCAGCAGTGTACAAGGAAGGGTTCTAATTTTTCCGCATACTCTCCAACATTTGTCATCCTTATTTATTTATTTTTTTGGATAGTAGTCATCCTAATAGTTATTTTGGTTTTTTTAATATTTTATTTATTTATTTGAGAGAGAAAGGAGACAGAGCATGGAGGGGGCTGCAGAGGGAAAGGGAAAAGCAGACTCCCTGCTAAGCAGGGAGCCCAACATGGGGCTCAGGTTTGATCTCAGGACCCCAAGATCATGACCTGAGCCAAAGGCAGATGCTTAAATGACTGAGCCACCCAGGTGCCACCATCTTAATAGTTGTAAGGTGATATTACATTGTAGTTTTGATTTATATTTCCCTGATAATTAGTGATTTTGAACATATACTTGTAGGTTACTTGTATGTCCTCTTTAGAAGAATGTCTGTTTTCATCTGTTGCCCACCTTTTAAAAAGATGTTTTTGTTGTTGTTTAGTTGGGTTTTTTGTTTTGGGTTTGGGGTATTTTTTTTATTGCTTTCTTTTGTTTGTCATTAACTTTTATAAGTTCCTTCTATATTTTGGAAATTAACTCCTTATCCGATATATGGTTTGTAAATATTTCTCCCATTCCATAGGTTACCTTTTAAGTCTAATGATTGTTTAATTTGCTGTATAGAAGCTTGTTTTTTGTTTGATGTAGTCCCACTTGCCTATTTTTGCTTTTGGTATTACACCCAAGAAAATCATTACCGAGACCATTATTAAGGTTTTCCCCTATTTTATCTTCTAGGACTTTTACAGTTTTAGGTCTTACATTTAACTCTAGTCCATTTTGAGGTAATTTTTGTGTGTGGTATAAGACTTTGTTTTGTTTTGTTTTTTGGGTTTGGGGTGTTTTGTTGTTGTTGTTTTGTTTTGTTTTTATGCAGTATTCCCAATACCATTTCTTGAATTTCCTCATTGAGGGGGCACCTAGGTGGCTCAGTCAGTTAAGCATCTGCTTTCAGCTCATGTCGTGATCTCAGGGTCCTGGGATCAGGTCGTGATCTTGGGGTCCTGGGATCGAATCCTGCATCAGGCTCTCTGCTCACTGGGGAGCCTGCTTCTCCCTCTACCCCTGCCTCTGCCTCTCTCTCGTGGGCTCTCTCTCTCTGTCTCAAATATCTAAATAAAATCTTTTTTAAAAAATTCCCCTTTGTGTGTTCTTAGCACTCTTGACAAAAATCAACTGACCACATGGGTTTATTTCTGGGCTACTCTACTCCGTTGGTCTACATGACTGTATTTATATGAGTACTATACTGTTTTAATTACTGCAGCTTTGTAATATATTTTGAAATCAGGAAGTATGAAGCCTCCAAGTTTATTCTTCTTTGTCAAGACCATTTGGGCTATTCTGCATCTTCTGTTGTTCCCTATGCAGTTTAGGATTGTTTTTTCTATTTCTGCAAAAAATGCCATTGGGATTTTGATGGGAATAACAATGAGTCTATAGATTGCTTTGGGTAGTCTGGACATTTTAGAAGATGAAGTCCTCCAATCCACGAACACAGGATGTCTTTCTATTTATTTGTGTCTCCGTTCATTTCTTTCATCAATGTTTTATGTTTTCAGTGTTTACATCTTTTACCTTCCTGGTTAAGTTTATTCCTAAATATTTTAATCTTTTTGATGCTATGCTATTATAAATGGGATTTTTTTCCTCAATTTTCTTTTTAGATGTTAGTGTATAGAAACACAACTGATTTGTATATTGATTTTATATTCTGCAACTTTACTTAAATTGCATATTAATCCTAAAAAATATAAAATGGTATCGCAGCTATGGAAAACACTATGGAGGTCCATAAATATTAAAAATAGTACTATCATATGATCCAGTAATTCCACCTCTGGGTATAAATCCAAAATAACTGAAACCAGGATCTCGAAGAGATATCTGCATTCCCATGTTCATTGCAGCATTATTCACAATAGCCAAGAAGTGGAAACAACCCAACTCCCCATTGGCAGATGAATGAATTCTAAAATGTGGTACATACACACAGTAGAATATTATTCAGCTCTAAAAAAAAAGAGAATGAAATTCTCCCATTTGCAACAACATGGATAAACCTTGAGGGCATTATGCTAAGTGAAATAAATCAGTCACAGAAGGACAGATACTGCATAATTCTTTTATATCAAGTATCTAATACAACAGTTGTTGCCAGAGATGGCAGGTAGGGGAAATGGGGAGGTATTTTTCAATGAGTAAAGTTTCGGTTATCCTAAATAAATGAGTTCTAGATATCTGCTGACAAAATCGTGTCTACAGCTAATAATACAGTATTATGCACTTCAAAATTTGTTTTAAGGGTAGGTTTCTTATTAAATGTTTTTTTTAAGAATTATTTATTTGTTTATTTATTTGAGAGAAAGAGAGAGAGAGAGAGAGAGAGAGAGAGCTTGCAGAGAGGAAGAAGCAGAAGGTTGAGCAGAGAGCCATATACAGGGTTCAATCCCACGACCCTGAGATCATCACCTGAGCAGAAGGCTGATGCTTAACTACCCAGTGCCCTCATATTAAATGCTCTTAACAACAAAAAAGTGGGGGGAGGGAAAAATGAAGGGACCCAAGAAAACTTTAGAAAGTGTTGGAAATTTTGTTTTCTGTTTGATGTGATCAGTTCTAAACACAATAATGGTAGAATGGAAAGGTGAAAGTTCTGGTGGGGTGAAACAAAGTGAAAATGAGTTAGGTTAGAAGTAGCAGCAAACAAGGAACTGCCTGAATGACAGGAGCAAACAGTTAAAGCCAGTGCGAAATTTCTAGAAAAAGCTGATGCAAATACACCAATTCTAACCTGGTAATAAACAAATTGTCTACTGATATTTTCCTTTCATATTTATAATAAAAGATATGTACTCCTTATATACCACAATATTTTGTAGATGTTAAGTTTGTTAAAACTTTTTCTTCTTCCCAAGAGAAGATGATCGTGATTTTTAAGTCTTTTATAGGAGATATGAAATTTTAAGCTACATCTTCTGACATTTGTCTTTGCCAAGTGAGATAACTTCTATAGAATTTAATTTTTAATGTATATTTGTAACATTTCAGTTTATAATTTGATTTTCTTTCTGCATGTCCAGTACTACGGGGCAATGGACTGTTGGTGATGAGGATATCCAAAACCAAAACAAATTTAATTAAACATCCTGCTCAAGAATTATGGCAAAAATGACTTTGGAACTTCAAAGACTCTGTGAGAAAATAAAAGAAGAGCTCACCTTACATCTACAGAAACAGGCTTAATTATCTAGTTGGTGAAAGTATAGATCATACATTTAATTATACATGTTCACTGACAGCAGAGATTTTAGCAATCAAACAACAATCAGAACTCAAAAGCAATAATTGAAATAACTGAAACTACCTCAATCACTACAAAATTACCCGACACTGGAGGGAATGCCACAAGACTGAAAGTCCCAGTTTTAATATTAATTTAGTTTTCTAAACTGTTAAGAAGTATTTTTTTCTTTTTGGGGGAATATTTATTGAATGTATGTGGAGAATGTTAACTTACAAGAATGCAAAGAGGACACTTCATTCATTTATCCAACTGACAAATATTGATTGATTACTGAAGGGATGCAAGGCATTTGCATTTTTTATTATTGCATAACAAATTATAATAAATTTGGAAGACTTAATACACACACATTTATTATCTCACAATTTCTTTAGATCAGGAATCCCAGCATGGCTTAGGTGCGTCCTCTGCTTCATAAGGTTGCAATCAAGATATAGTGTTGGGGTCTCATCTGAAGCTTGACTGGGAAAGGATCTTCTTGCAAGCTCATGTGGTTATCAACAGGAATAAAATGCTTAAACTGTCTGATGAAGGCCTTAGCAATGTGTTGGCTATCAGTCAGAGATCATCCTTATTTCTTAGTCAGATGGGTCTATCCATATGGCAGCGTGATTCATCAAAACCAGCCAAGGAATCAATAGTCATAGCCGGCCAGCAAGATGTAAGTTATAACCTTCTATAATATAATTATGGAAACAACATCACCTGTACCATATTCTAATGATTAGAAGCAAGTCACAGGTGCTATCTACAATCAAGGCGAGTGATCAAAATGCTATGAGGCAGGACAGCTCTCTTAGGGTCTGTCTATGATATCACTGTTCCAGGTGCTGGGAAAGAGTATTGAATAAGAAAGCCAAGATACCTATTCTTAGGGCAAATATAAAATACGACAAAAAATGCAAGTAACACATTAACAGCATTTTCTTATCCCGTGTCACTTTGGGTTGATAGTAATTTTGTGCATATAGTGACTTTGCTGTGTTTATATGATGAACTGAAAGTGAGGGAGAAAATTAACTATGAGATTATTAATTATGGAAACATGAAGCAATGAGATTCCATTTTGGCCTGGGATCAGTAGAATGAAAAGGAACCTGCAAATGCAGAAGATACTGGTGAGTGGTTGCCCCTAAAAAGGGGGAATAAAAGAAAAGAAGGCAATAAGGGTGACTTCAAAGCTTTTAGCCTTAGTAATTGGGAGAATAATGATGTTTCTATAAACATACCCTAAAAGGAAACTTATTTGGAAAAAATGATGAATTCATTTTAGACAAAATAGATTGAAGGTAAAGTAAAATAAAAACTTCAGGTGCAAATGTTCTGCAAAAAGTAAGAGAGGCAGAACTAAGTTTCAGAAAGATCAGAGTTCCAGAAATAGAAAACAGCCCTCCAAAAATAGTTACGCTTTGGCTGAGTGGAAAAATCCATTCCATCAAACTTTAAGAGTACGTAATGAGAATGATATTTCTTTAAAAAAGAATAACATACTTTGGTGTTAGAAGAGTCTTCAAGGATTATTTTGGTTTTATCTGCTTCAGATCTGAAACATGAAAAACATGAGATCTTAAGACCTCTTTTTATACCCTCTCTTTCCAGCTCTGTGCCTTTATCACTGACAGCCCTATTGGCACACATACCTCTCCCTTCACCCTGCCAAAATATTGAGTAGGGGTTCAATACTTTAGTACTAGCTCTGGTACTAATTATCAGTCACAAAACATAGGCAAGTTGCTTTACTCCTCTGAGTCACAGATCCTTTCTACATATGGGAATCATCACATGTGTGCTACCAACTTTACTGAGTTTTCATTAATACAAATGGCCTATTGATATGAATACTTGTGATAAATTAAAATGGAACTATTATTAATAATATTATTATTAAAGATTCTGGTGATTATTCTATTTTCCCTTTTATATTTGTTATAAATGTTACAAACTATGATTTTCAAACTGTTTTACATTTAGCTCTTTTGAGTTAAGAGAGAGTAAGTTTTAAGGGAAAAGATAATAAAGATAACCAACTTTTAAGTATTATAACACGTTTCAACATTGAGATTCTCTCTCCCTCTCTCTGTGCCCCTCTCCCTCACGCTCTCTCTCTAAAATAATCTTTAAAAAATAAAAATAAATAAGTAATAAAATAAAAATATTTAGATAGCCAAAGCAAACATGCACTTAATTATTTTGATGATTCAGGAAAATTTTTATTTTTTTTGTCGGGTTTTTTTTGTTGTTGTTGTTATCTAGAATATTTTGTACATATGGACTCAGCCTAAGATGAGTTAGTAGGATTTGGAAACCAACACTAAGAGTGTTAGCAGGAAGTCTTTGGGCTCACAAGTGGTAATATTTTTCCTTTTATTTTTTTAACTTTGCTGTTACAATTTGCTTTATTTTTTCCTTTGAAATATTTTGAAGCTGCAGCATACTGCAACAGACAGATGATTTCTGTAGAGCCCCAGTTACCAGTGGGCACGAACTGCAGCTCAAACTCCTAGCACCTGGCCGAAGGAAAGTTATAGCCAGATCTAAGAGAAGTATACAGACCAAAGTGGAGCTCAAGAAAAGCTGAACCAGCCAGGAAGAGAGGGAAAACTGGAAGGGAGAGAGAACTGTTGAGTTACATCAGCTGTGCCCTCCAGCTACGGAAATCAGCCTACCAACCCAGCAAGCTAACACCAGGGAGGAAAGAAGACACTATGACTGAGAGTGGAGGAAACAGATCACATTATCCCCAAGTTCTCTACGTCTTTCTGTCCTCCAGGACATCATGTAAGTCATATTTCTACCCCCGAAAACTCAGCCACCATCTTGGAAGAGAATCTGCAGTTGTAAGCAAGAACTAAAATCTGAAAGCCTGAGCATTCTCTCCTGGGAGTGCTGAACAAAATCTGTGGGGACCGTATGTCTAAATTGTAGGAAGAGATGATATGTGAAATAGAAAATGATTACAAAACCCGTCTCAGCCGCTACCACCTTCCAACTAAACAATGGGTTGAGAAAGTAAATTAGTTACTGATACAGAAAAGAAGCTATGGTTTTTCCAAATATCTTAGCTATGGTATGAGTCAACTTTGGAGATCTAAGTATATGGGTTTTAGCCACCAAAATAAAGCATGTCAAGAGGTTGCCTATTTCTTCTCGGCCCAGATACATTTTAAGATAGTAAAAGAAAGAAGAATTGGCTTTCTGAATCTTTCACTAGCAGAACAGAGCTTAACCCAAAGTGAAATTTAAGGTCACAGCTGGTTTGTTTTGAAGAGCCTCAGAAAGTTCCTTACACTTTTCTTTCTTTTCCTCCCCTTACCCTTGAGCCAAATTTGTATCTACTTTTCCCAGTTACAGGGACAGAAATTCCATGCCTAACTTCTTGTCTTGGATTAAAGGGAAGAGAAATGAAATAAGAATTATAGTGATTTTAATGTATTCTAAGCTCTGTTCTGGGTGATTAAAATAGAAGAGCACAGCAGCTCAGGTTATTTATGGAGCCCTTACTTGGTGCTGTACATCGTGTACGATATATACATTATCTCATTTAATCTTCATATTTCATACCAACCCAGAAGGTATTTATCTCCATTTTACAGATGAAGACACTTGGGACTAGAGAAGATAAAGGACTTATCAAAAACCACAAGTATATTAAGTGGTAAAGCAGAAATAAAAATCCATGTCTCTCATTCTAAAACTAATGTCCTTCCCATCAATCCAATTAATCTTATAGAGGCACTTAAATTGCAAATACTCTTAAGAGGTATTTCTCCATAATTTCTTACCAATAACAACTTAGAAAATTCCAGATGAACAAAATAAAATCAGAATTCCTGAAGAAAGCCATCTGAGGAAATGTACCTGTGAAGGGAGAACTGGGCACTAAAGAAGAACCATTGTTACTACAAATTTTCCTATAGCACAACTTCAATCTATAGTGCCTACAACAGTGCCAGGAATATAATGAATGCTGAATAAATTCTTGCTAATTAAATAGCTGTCATTTCTCTGATGTTCTTGTTCTCACTTGCTCAACACCACATCTTCCACGCAATTAACCTAACTAGACTTCAAACATGGTGCTGCTCTCTTACCAGGAATGATTTTAAGAGAAGTGACACCAGTGCCAACACCAATTTATATAAATGAAAATGGGTTCTGGAATTTACATTTCACTTCCCACTCTTGGACCCTTGCCCATTTGGTTCTGTATTTTACTAGGTGCGTATCTCCTGAGGGATAGAACTCTCATCTACCCTCCGTCACTATGATAAAAATTAGGATAATTAGATGCATGTTCACCTTGAATAGACACTGTGAAAATTCTTCCCCTGAAACAGCTTAACTTCAAACAATTTTATTCTGTTGAAAAATGCATGTGTAAACGTTTGTGCAGGATACCTACAAGACTGCAAGGCAAGTTCAAATGCTAGCCTCAGGCAACTAAACTGATGAAAAGAGGCATAGAAACTGGAAACAGTTAAAAGAATAAAGGAAAAGTAAAGGAAGAAATTATAATAAACCTGTAACAAGGGCCTATAAATTTTCTTGGTGGAACAATTCTGATTGGACATAGGCAGGAGAGGAATTGTTCTGTAAGTAATGAAGTGCCAGGGGCTTGTGTTGGATTTTTCTAGTTTCCTTTGTGATGACTCTCTCCATCACTGAACCAAATGCTTACTCATAATCACACACCCATAGTTACTTTGCTTTATCTCACTGTCCCAGGGCATGGCTCAAACATTACCCTACAACACTCTCAGCCAAGAAAGGCTTAAGGGGTTAGCCTCTCAGGAACAACTGCATACCGAAGAGTTCATTTCAAGAGAGTCTAGTGTTTTAGTGATCCAAATGGGTGGATCAGTCTTAGTAGAATTCTTAAATTCTAGTAGAAATTCTAAATTTAGTAAAATTCTTAAATTCAGGAAAAGATATCATAATGAAAATGGTACAAATCAATGGAAGATTCAGGCAGCACTGGGTAAGAAATACTAGAGCACAGGCTGTGCAGCTAAACAAAATGGTGATCAAACCTTGTCTCAAGCACTTACTGCATAGCTTTGGGCAACATCAATAAATCAGCAAAAATCATCAGGCACAAAGTTGGCAATTATACATTGCAGTTACAGTTATTATCCTTTGTTGTTGAACAATATTAAGATATGCAGCAGTGTCTGGCAGGCTGTTCTTGCTCAGTAAATGTTAGTTTAGTCAGAATCTGCATTCCACAGAACCAACTCATAAGAGCATCCCTGGTGCCTGATTATTTAGAATGAAAATATACCATTCGTGCAACATAACAGAGTAAGACGTTGTTCTTTTTCCTCTGTGAAAGAAATCTGATTAAATTTTTCATAAGTTGCTCCTTTTAGTGTTACAGTGATGGAATTTTTTGTGAAAGTCAAGTCTGTGAAAAGATGAATATCAAAACTCAACCACTGAACCCTCTTCTACTATTTAAGAAAAGTGTCAACATAAGAAACTAAAAACATTAATTTTGCACAACCATATATGCAGGCAGGTGGAGTGGAGGAAAACAGAGCATTTTTCTCCCAGTTCTGATTTCACTAAATCCAGTGACTTTTTATCTTTTAAAGATAGAGTAGTGCCCTGAGAGTCAAATCACTTACTCTGCCAATTTGTGAAGAGAAAGCTTGTATTTTCGGTAGTGGGAACAGTCAATAAATCTGTTAAAAATCCTGTTATCTCTACCAATTCTGAAGAAATAAAGATATGAAAAAAGGATAGGAAACACACTCAACAAAAAAAGAACTTCTTTACCACACTATAGTAGCTTAGAGGTAAAGAGAATAAAGATAATAACCCACGGTATTACATTGGGGTAGATAAGGAAATATGTTTCAGGTAAATTTAGATTGATTCTATCAGAACTGTTTTTTTTTTAGACTGGGGGTGGAAAGACTATAGTATTTGAAAAAATGACTGTAAATAATAACTGGAGTCCAACAGAGGAGAGGGATGACCCTGAGAGAGAAAAAGTGGCAGCACAGTTCCTGTAGATGCAATGGAAGCCAACAAGGCTGAAGCCAAGAACAAATAATTTCATAATTCAACCTTAGACTGGCTGTCTTTGTGCTGGATAAGGACAGATATACACAAGATTGATGCAGGGCCTCTACAGCCCAGAGACATGGTCTGAATGTTTCTATGTATGTATTCGTGAGGGTGTGTGCGTGTGTGTGAAAGAGAGAGAGAAAAGAGAGAAGGGGGAGAGCATCAATCTCAGGTTGGAAATAATCCTCCATGTACCTTTAGTGACCTTCTACTTGTATTCCAAATCACAGTATGTATTCCAATTTGACAATGATAACCTGACTTCTTTGTCTTCAAAACTCTGTCTTCACAACTGACAGGACTGCTATTGTTCTTGGAACTCTTGGGGCTTCCCAGTCTTTCTCATCCACATAAGTAAGATTTGCCATTTTGAGTAGCTTTTTTTAATTAATGAGTTGGTGACATTCTTAAAAAATATATTCTCTACCTCTCTAGTCTCTTAAATATAATATACTGAACATAACCTAAGTCTTTTCTGATGACTGAGTCATTATAATGAGGACTCGTTATAATACTCTGGATTGCTGAGGGATATAGAGCTATTAGCCCCTGCATTTAATGGCTCCTGTCTCTTGCATACTGCTTTTTTTAGTATCTATTTTATAACTGCCTTTTCTGTCAATATTAGGCTTTAACTTGTCATTGTGTCACCCATGAGTCACTGCAATTAGTTACCTAAATGGCTTGTAACCTGAGAAAAAAGACAAACTTTCTAAAATTGTATGTATGTTGAAAAGAGGCAATAAAATCTAATGAGAATCTGAATTCTCTTCCAATAAGTGCCAGAAATTTCATGTATAAATTTTGTGGCATGATGGATAAAGTGTGATATAGCTTAAATCTTAGATAATGCTTAAGGTTGAAGAAATTCTAAGACAATAAATTTGACATTAGTTCAACAATATACTGATCAAATCAGTCTGTTTAAATATTTCAGGAAAAAAGCCCCCAAGTTTTCACAAAGATGTGATTATCACAGTGTGATCCACAGATGCTTTTTACTCTTACTCCTTTTAGAATATTTTAATTTGATAGAGGGGTAGCAGAATCTAGAGACCACTTGGGATTGGGGTAGCAGTGACCAAGTCAATCAATTCCATGGTTTTGCTCCTCCTAGGTTAGTGGTAATCACCAGTACTGAATTTGATTCACTCAGGAAGAATGATGACCTTGAACATTACCAAGATTAGCATGAACACTGAAAGTGGATGTGGCAGGAGAAAGCGAAGTTTAGCAATGTCCAGGGGAAGGACCCAATAGCAAGAATACTAATTAATTAAATAAATAAACTAAACATTTATGTAAAACTTAATGTGTACTGGGCACTCTTCTAGATGCTGGAAATATAGTGGAAAACAAACTAGACAAATATCCCTTCCCTTGTGGAAATTACAGTTGAGCGGACAATATTCAAGATAAGATGGATAAATCCCATCTGTCTTGCAAGAGGACCTTACTTAACAGTTGGAGGTAGAATGAAAAGGGTCTAGCACCCTTGAAATCCAGATTGGATATCCAAGTGACAACCCAGAAGGCTAGGTTTAAGGCAGGGTTCTGATACTAGAGCTGGAATAAATAAATATATATAAATATATGTGTATATTTATATATGTTTCCCAGGGCTGTCCTAACAAAGTAGCTCAAACTTGACAGCATAAACAACCAAAATATATTATCTCACAATTCTGGAAACCAGAAATCTGAAAACAAAGTGTGGGCAGGACCATGCTCCTTCCAAAGGTTCTAATTAAACAAGAATCCATCTTTGCCTCTTCCAGCTTCTGGTGGCTCCAGGCCTTTCTTGACTTGGGGCTACATAACACTAATCCCTTTGTCCATTTTCAAATTACTTCCTCTTGTCTCCCTATATCTCTCCTCTGGGTATCTTTTATAAGGACACTTGTCATTGGATCTAGGGTCCAACCTAAATCCAGGATAATCCCGCCTTAAAATCCTTAATTCAATTACATGTAAATACACTATTTCCATAAAAGGTCATATTCACAGGTTCTGGGTAGACTTATCTTTTTGAGGGACTACTATTCAACATACTATATCATATATTGTATTAATGAAACTTCCTGAGACCACAAAATTCTTTGTAAATACCCGATTTTCTCAATGCATTATTACTATTTCTATTTTTATCATCTTCATTAGTCTCCATTCCTGAAAGTCAAAGATGATATTCATTTCCACCTTTTCATCCCCACATCCTCCTCAGTCCTTCATACATACAGATACTTAATTTATCTATGACAATAAATTAGTGAGTTTTCCACATAAACTCTTTATTAGAGGTAGAGGTTTTGGGATGTAAGCAAACAAAACTGATTCTAGCTAATAGGAAACAGAGAAAATAACAACAAATTGGACTGGGTTAGTTCCCAGAATCAAAGAAATAGCTAAAGAACCAGGCTTAAAAAGAGAAAGAGCCAAGACAGTCCTGGGAATCCAGACAGTATGTGCCAGTGCACAATTTCCTGAAGGAACTGTCCAAAATAGGAATACTACAAAAAGTTGGCTATTTAAATTTTCATTAATTAAAATTAAATAAAACTAAAACTCAGTTATTTGGTTATAGATGCCACACTTCAAGTGTTCAGCCAATAGTCTCGTGTGACTAGCAGCTATTATGTTCAATAGCACAGATGTATAATATTTCCATGATTGCAGAAGTATCTATTGGAAAGCACTGTACTAGAAGGAGTCAGCCTCTTACATGAATCAGCTCCATCCATTTTTCCATCCCATGTCATGCCACTGAAAATTAAAATTCTGGAGAGAGCTTCTTTGGCTGAGCCTGAGATGCATTGACCATTTTATGAGGATTGTACAGAACACATCAATGGAGAGCAATAACCAGACTACACATAATACAGAAGACATAATTTCTCCAAAGGGAATTGCAGTTCTAATATTAGAAGAAGCAGGAGTGGAATCTGGGTGGACAAATAAAAATGTATACTATATATACCTATTCTTGCATGTTCGTATATTCACTGTAATTTTAATATGAGAATGAAAATGGCATTGTCAGATATTCTTCATTTGTCAGTCAGCTAACTACAACAGAAGGCAACCTCTTTAAAACACTCGTTCCCTAAACAGGCATCTGGGCTGGGGCACACAGAGCCTATTTGATACCATGCCAAAAATCCTGGCAGGTAGGGCAGAAACAGAAAGAGCCCTGGAACTATTTGCCTGGTCTCTTTATGTATGAATTACACTTTCCTTTAAGCCCACTGTGGTGATAAAGGAACTGAATATTCTTATCAAGTTTGGGAAGGCTAGCATTGCTCCTTCAAAGGGTCACTTTTTATTATGCAGCAGCCTTCAGCTTCAGCAGGGAAGGAGGAGGGAAAAAGAGGGGTTTTTTTTATCAGTACATAGCACCACCAATACATTCATTTTCACTACACAAACTGCCTTTGTTCAATATTTCTAGCTTGATTTATGATTGCAGATCATATCTCATGGTTCCTTGTGGTCTGATGGTAGCATGCAAGCAGGAAACAATATCTAAACCATAAACTGGTTGCAGCATGAATTTCGCAGTCAGTCTACCAAGAATTGAGTACGTCTCTCTCTAGCAAGGTTTGGACAAGAAAAAAACAGTCATCCAAGGCATGAAAATGCCAATCAGAAATGGAGATTGGGTTGGACTTTGGGAATAAATGAAAACTATAAATGAATAGCAATTGTTCACTGTCATGAAGGTCACCAAAGTAGATGCTAACTCTCAGTCTTTGCTTTGTATGCTAGTTTTGGAGCTAAAGGTTCACACTTGCTAGCTGTTTGCAGCTATTATGATGTGCTCTTTATCAATGTTACACAGTGGAAGTAATGTCTGCTCTATATTTGGCTCTATGAAACTTCAGCTCCAAGGGGACAGGCCTAAAATTGGCATTGGAAAATCACCCCTGGACTCAGTAGAACTGATGAAGATGTCTGTTTTCAGGGAACACCATAGCTAGAGGAAATCTTTCTTGTGTAAAGAAATAAATAGCTGTCCACTGCTGAGGATAACTTAAGGACAAGATCAAAAAGTCAAAGAAAAAAGGACCCACATCTACTAGGCCACAGAAAACGAGGGTAGGATGCTTCTGAAAAGAAATCATTACTCTTCCCAGTCCACCACACACCACAATCTCACATTATCCCACTTAAGGTTGAGGGAATTTTACAGAAAATTATTTAGCATAGATTTACTGCACAAAGAACTATAAGGTCCAAAATCCCTGGTCAGGTTTGCAGAGGAGTGATTTGCAACTCAGTCCTTAAATGGGTTTCATTACCAGTCTCCTTCTTTATGGTCTCTAAGACCCAGGTATGGCATAAAGAGAACACAGGCATCATTTCTTACATCTCAGAACAGGAATACATTCCATACATCTCTGTATTATGTGTTGATTCCAGAACAAGACAGTTTTTCAGACCCAGCCCCCCTGGGAAGTTGTACAGTAGAAAAGCTTTTACTTTCTAACATTTTTATTATCTTATATTTATTTTTTATTATTTTGATTTCACTTTATTACACCGATTGTGGTGGCTGCCTTTGTTATTATGACTGTTATCTAGCTCAACTTTCCAAAGACCCATAAAGAGCCTCTTCTTCATTACATATGCCCCAAAGGTAAATCCACTTAAAAATGAGTTTTAACAAGCAGTCCTAACCCTGACAAAGAGTTCTCTCCTCTTGTTACCAGGAAAAATAGACTAGAGTAGAGCAAATCTAAATAGGATGTTAAAATAGGGTGTTTCTGATTGCCTGCTCAAGGAACTGAAGGTACACTTCAGAAATGTGCCTTCATTATGGAAAGTGGCAGTCAGCACTGCTAACGTAAGTCCTTTAGCTTTCACTCTCTGACACATGCTAATTCCTGGGATCATGACTTCCAGACTGTTGGCTCAGTGTTCTCTGCTTCTAACACACCCCACAAGAAGTTACTAGAACAATTTCAGGGTGCAGTTTATTCTATCAGAATTTTGCTGGCTATCTTTAAGAAACAACCAAATTAAATATTTTAGTTTAAAAAATAAGAACAGGGCGCCTGGGTGGCTCAGTGGGTTAAAGCCTCTGCCTTCGGCTCAGGTCATGATCCCAGGGTCCTGGGATCGAGGCCCGCATCAGGCTCCCTGCTCTGTGGGGAGCCTGCTTCCTCCTCTCTCTGCCTGCCTCTCTGCCTACTTGTGATCTGATCTCTCTCTATGTCAAGTAAATAAAAAATAAAATAAAATAAAAAATAAGAACCCATGGCAAATCATTTCCATCCATTTATTTTCCCAATATATAAGTGGAAAGAGAAAGGAAGAGCAGGAAGAAAAATCAAAAGTAATTGCCTACTAGATCAGGAATTTTTTTTTTT
>LNAC01001685.1:1213-103963 GCA_002007465.1 Ailurus styani
TTCAATGAATTTAACTTTGAACGACTGAAGAATCATGGGGAAAAAGCCATGAATTGAATCTGTTGCTTTTCCGTATTTCTGAAGTTCCGCAATGTTCAGCAATCTTGAACTTGACTTTTTTTTGACTGGATGGTTTTTTTTTTTCCCTTGGTCTTCTGGGGGAGGGGGCCTGTTGCTGTGATTCTCCAGTGTCTCTGCCCGAGGCGGATTCCCACCGCCCAGGCCATGGGCCAGGCTAAGTAATCAGCTCGGGTTCGCTCTCGGGAGCTTTTGTTCCCTGAACACTTTCCGTACCTCGTTGGAGGACAGGACTGAAAATGGCAGCTCCCAGTCTCCGACCCGAAGGAGNCCCGTCTCCTGGTCTCCGGCCGCGCTCCAAGCTCACCCGGCCTGTGACCGAGCGTCTCTGTCTCTGGCGCGGCCCCGTTTAGAATCTCCGAACCCGGCAGATTCCTGCAGCCGCTCCCGCGCCGCTGCTCCCGGAGGAGGAAGGTGAGTCTCTCCGGGTCTGCCGCCCGTGGGGCCCCCGCTCACAGATCAGTGGCCCAGCTGGGCTTCAGATCACAGCCCAAGGTAACCCCAAGCTGAGAGACACCTCAGCTCAGCTCCGTCTCTCCCGCCGGCTTCTCTCTGAGACCTGGGAGCTCGGTCGCGCTCAGACACCCCTGGTCTTTTTGTGTCTCCATGGGTCCTGAGACCACACTGTCCCTGCAGGGGCTTCACCCCCCGCTTGGCCTCTGGGGCGACGTCCCTCAGTGAAGCCGACGTCTAACAGCCCCGAGTCTGTGCTCCGCTGCTCGCTCCCTTGCCGGCAGCCGGCCCCTCCCCCCGGGTCTATCTTCCCGGCGCCTCAGATTCACTTCTCCGCACATCCTGCCTTCCAGAAGGCGGTCAATTTTCTGTTCGTAGAATTGCTGCTCCTCTTCTCTTCGATCTCCGGTGGAATTTGTAGGTGTTCAGAATAGTTTGATAGCTCTCTGGGTGAATTCCTGGGACCTGATGATAATCGGTCTCCTACTCCTCCGCCATCTTGCCGCTCCCCCCCTACCCTGGGTTCTTTAGAACAAAAGTTAAGTGAAGAGTCATCTGCAATATAGCAACCTCAGTATTATTAAAGTTGTTAAAACAATCAAACACAGACTTAAAAGCAACTAAATCTGCTATATTTGCAAGCTCAAAATGTTGCCTTTAAAAACTACATATATAATGCTGGTTTTATTTTCAAAGGTCAAAAGAAGGACAGATTTTGCCCCTGAACGTCATTATTAACAGTTTGGGGAGTAGAATAACTAGAATATGTCACATACATAAGTCAGAGTCATTTGAATGTGTAATATGTATTTTAGCCTCATTAGCATATTCACACTGTCTGATGTTTGCCAAAGATTCATAAATTGGACTCTCAAAAAATTACCCAAGCATTATCCACAGAAAAGTAATGCGAAAGGTGGTGAGGAAACCAAAAGGTCAAAATAAAGCATTTCTACCAAATGGAGCCAGCATGTCTCAAAGCACTAGATTTGTAACAGGATAATCTGAGTTAAATACTTGAAAATGAATGCAGATGGAAGGACTGTGAATGTTGCCAGGGGCAGGAGATTTCCAAGTGTAATGCTCTCATATTACTGTTACTGATACTTAAAAGGTGAAGTGCTTCAGAGCAGCTCTACACATACTCCACACATTAACATGCATGACTCCTAGATCCCACAAAGAATGTCTATTGCTAAAATAGGGTACCATACAAACACATACTTTAATAAATAGACATTGATACCTAGCTGAATGGAAGCTAATGAACCTCTCCAGAATTCTAGCAACTGAAGGAATCTGAGCCACTGAGATACTCCCTTTATGAACAGTTGTTTGATGTCAACAGAGATCTCATGATTCGGTAATGGTTGGTTGCCACAAAGACAAAAGGCTGTTAAGTCTGGGGTCTTAGTCAACAATTGTAATACGTATAAAATTTGTTTATACTTTTAAATATAAGCCCGCCATCTATCCTGACAGACAGTAATGGTGAAGCCTGCTGAACACTAGACAGATCAACCAGTGATTAGAATTGATACTAAACAGATAAAAAAATTGTTAATGAGGGGCACTTAGTGGACTCAGTCAGGAGAGCATATGATTCTGGATCTCAAGGTTGCAAGTGTGAGCCCCACGTTGGGTATAGAGATTACTTAACAATAAAAACTTTAAAAAATATATATTGTTAATGAATTTTCTAACACCTTCTCAGGGAACATTTGGGCCTCCTACCTCATTGATATGGTTCTTGTGGAAGTGAACAGGTAGTGCTTTTTGTTTTCACCTTTTTCAAGACTGGTAGATTTTTACATCAGTTTTTTGTTGGTAACAAACTCTAGTGAATGTAACCATCATCAACAAATAGATAAGCCACTGATTTGATTACAGAAGTCAACACAGTTATAGTCACAATCACATGCAAACATTGTATATATATATATATATATATATATATATATATATATATAAATATANAAACATTGTATATATATATATATATATATATATATATATATATATATATATATAATCATACAGATTCATTCGGACTTCTCAGAGGTCAAGGGAGACCAGAACATTTTCATTTTCTGACATCCCTGGCATATTAAAAATTAGGAAAGGCCAACACCAGGATAACAAAAATTATAAGATGTTTCAGATGTTTACATATAACACACCAATGTCTGATGAAAGTCTTTTTTCAATTCTTGTCACTATTTCTGCAACTAAATATTATATCTTATTTGAAGATGACATCAAAAACTAACTTTGAGCCACTACCTGATTGTGACTGCCAGGCTTCCCTTATGATATGGGATTTGATTTTTTTTTTAAAGATTTTATTTCTTTATTTGACACAGAGAGAGAGATCACAAGTAGGCAGAGAGAGAGGAGGAAGCAGGCTCCCTGCCGAGCAGAGAGCCCGATATGGGCCTCAATCCCAGGACCCCGAGATCATGACCTGAGCCGAAAGCAGAGGCTTTAACCCACTGAGCCACCCAGGCGCCCGGGATTTGATTTTCAAATATGAGTATAGTAAGAAGAATAATAGACAAATACTTTATGCAAATATCATATAGGGAGGAATAATAAACAAATAGAAAATACTGTTTGAAAGTTAAAAAAAAGCTAAGGCTGAGGGAAGAGGAATAAATATTTAAAGTATTGAAAGCATAATATTTGAAAGTGATTTCTCATTTTTAATGATTCTCTAACAGTGTATCATGTATTGTAGTCATTGAAATACATGTCCTGCAACGTGAAGACAAGGACAGTGTATTAAGCACATAAAACAAGTAAGTGCTGGAGCTACAAAGGCAAAACAGACATCACCCCATTCCATGTCTTAGCACTGCCTGATACGTTGTGGATGCTCAAACAAATATTGTTATATGAATGAATGAATCAATCAATCAATCAATGCAAGCCTTATTGCAATATTAGGTGACAAGATGATTTGGTTATTGTATTTTGTAGCCCTCCAGTCCTTTCCCATTTCCTGATGAAATTAGAGAATCTCCAACACAGGCTGAGTCTCTAGTGCTTTTTCACTTAATAGACCTTGTTTCTGCTGAGGAGGGAATTCTCAGTTTGTTGGTCTAAGAGGAGCTTTTCAGTAGTAGTCTGAGGCTGCAGCTTTCTTTCTTTTTTTTTTTTTTTAAGATCTTATTTATTGGGCGCCTGGGTGGCTCAGTGGGTTAAAGCCTCTGCCTTCAGCTCAGGTCATGATCTCAGGGTCCTGGGATCGAGGCCCGCATCGGGCTCCCTGCTCGGCGGGAAGCCTGCTTCCTCCTCTCTCTCTGCCTGCCTCTCTGCATACTTGTGATATCTGTCAAATAAATAAATAAAATCTTTAAAAAAAATAAAAAAAATTAAAAAATTAAAAAAAAAGATTTTATTTATTTATTTGACACAGAGGGATTACAAGTAGGCAGAGAGGCAGGCAGAGATAAGGAGAGGAGGAAGCAGGCTCCCTGCTGAGCAGAGAGCCCGATGCGGCCTCGATCCCAGGACGCTGAGATCATGACCTGAGCCGAAGGCAGAGGCTTTAACCCACTGAGCCACCCAGGCACCCGAGGCTGCAGCTTTCATGAGATATGTAATCAATCTTGCATTGAATGCATGAACTCTTGCTAAGGGTGTGTACTGCATGAACCCTCTGCTTGCATCCAATGCTTTGTGAAGACTATTCAACTTTCAAGACACAGTGAGCCAAGACCACATCTTTGCAGTATTTCACTGCCTTCAGAGACGACCCAGTTAATTTTCAGGGGTAGGCCTAATGGTCCCTGAATATATATTTCCCTAATGCTTGACATGTTTAAGATGACTAACAGCAGCAGATGCATAAAACCCCAGGGAATTCAGTCAAGATGGAAGTCCGTTTCCTCTGGCGTTCCTATGCCACAACCGTCTGGGGGAAGAGCTCTGACCCGCAACATGTGCATATCTCATTTTCTGACAGATTCGATTAACAAATACCAAATAATATCACATTATTTGATTGAATTAGGATCTTTATTTCCTTTCTCTATGCCAAATAGATACTAACAATTCTAGTCCTTCATACCTTAGAACCAAGCCATCCAGACACCCAACACACTATACACACACACACACACACACACACATATACATATATATGTATATGTGTATATATGTATTTGCATATAAATACATACATATGTACGTGTTTGCATATATATATATACACATATATATGTATTTGTAGTAACAGAATAATCACAGAAATTAAATCCTGTTCTATCATATTTTCTCTATGAAAAGTCCTTATATTTTGAAGGAAGTGTAGTCAATTAAACAGTAGTCTCTGTCACAAAGAGAGACAAATATTAGAAACTTTTCCACATACTGAGAAGTAGTCTTTCAGTAGTCCTTCTAAGACTGATTTCAGTGGGCTGGGAGATTTCTCTTAGAACAGCAGGAAACGAAATTAGTCACATAGGCCCAACTAAAATATGCTTATTTAGCACAAAACGGTAGGAAAAGAGGTGGCAGTGATTCACTGTGACTACAGGGAATGACATTGGGAAGAATAGAAATCATAAGACTTTTTACTTGGAAGTATTTAAGAAGCAATTATAGACAATGAAGAGTAAAAAAAAAAATTTAAAAACCCATAAAGTGGTAAGTACTTGAAAGCCGATGAGTAACAAATAAAGCTTATTCACATAATAATAGGTTGCAACAAAGTTGCTGGAGTAGTCTGTCAATATTAAGGAGAAGGACAAATACATTTATGCTTAGCTATTTGAAGAATAAATCCATGTGTGTATTTTTATCACTCCTCCAAAAGAATAAAAGGGTACACTTAGTAAGCAAGTTAGGGTTTTATGGTCCTAATCAGGGTCAAATTTTTAACAATAAGTCAAATGCTAACATACACAAAAGGGGCCCTGCACACCAATAACATTAGTTAAAAATGTGAAATTTTCCTGAGCTGGTACAATTTCCCAACAAACACATTATGCTTAAATTGTATTCAGAACTTAAATTACCAAGACTAAACAGAAAACGCTTCTAGCTAAGGGTGCTTCATGGTATCTTGGGTTGTAAATTTCTCAGAAAGAAGTTTTCTAATATGCTAGTTTTCATTTTCTCTCTCTCTCTCTCTTTTCAGTAGAGAATGTACCCTTTTCCACTGACCTAAAAAAGAACACTATTCTTCAATAATTACTTTAAAACCAGCTCAGAAAATGTGCTCCTCTTCACTTATAGGTCTAGAATAACTTTAATATAAGAGATTTTAAGACATTCACTTAAAAACTCCAGAGATTAATATTTTTTCAGAACTCAGTGCCATAACGTATAACCAGATGTTATATGTTGTTAGTTCCCTAGTGCTTTAACTATAAGAACATCTTTTATATGAAGAATTCAGGTTGTATTTGTGTACAGTTTGGTGCACTTCCCATAAGTTTTTGTAAGATAAGGTGACAAGTGCAGTCTGGGGTTTCAAGTATCTTCTTTAACCACAGTCTAGTTGGGGGTTTTTATTTGTTTGTTTTGTTTTGTTGTTGTTTTAATCTCAAAAGCAATGTTACTGAAGAACAAGTTGCAAATTACTAGGGAATTATTTTTACTTACATACTAAACTGTTTCCTAACTTACATATAACTGCTACTATATATTGCCATTCATAATCCTAACCATGAAATAAGTAAGCTACATGGAAGCTTGCTCTGTTTTACTCAATGTATAACAACAACACTGTAATTCTGGAAATAAACTGAGCACATAATAAATGTTACAAGCTTAAAGAGACTTGAGAGAACACTGATTACTGTGGTTTTCATATTGTACCTTCTTGAACCTCTATAGAGGAGAGCAGGTTGAAGGAGAAGGCCAGCAGTTGTGATTTTAAGACACCCCTCCCTCAAAGATACTATCACACATGAAATTGCACCATATGAATAAAATATTTGAAATAATTTTATAACTTTATTGTTGAAATTGAGTGGCTACAAGAAATTCATTTAATTTATTGCCTATGATCCCTCAGCAATCAATGCATATTCAGGAATTCTTTCCAAGTGAAAATAGTCTAATCCACACAGTGTTCTCATAAGTGATGAAATTTCTGTGGATAGTTAACAAAATATGTTCACAAATAATCAATCAAATACTTATCAGTTTATCTTTTGAAGGTTTTTGGTTTTTGTTTTGGAGACTATATGTGTTTTTTGATTCTCAAATCTTTTGAAGGTGCTAAAAGTTTATAGGTCCCAAGCCTATGATGCCTAACAGGTAAAATGTTTCTTCTCTCATCTCCACTTTAACAAAAACAGCCCAAATTTGAACATTCTTACACATTAGACATTCAGTAAAAAGCAATGTTTGGAGTTAGCAAACTGATACAGAACTTTTTTAGCCTACCAGATATGGAAACAGAATAGTGTTAAGCCTCCATTTTGAAATGAGAATTCAGAACATCAGAAAAATGGGACATTTATAAAAGAAATGAGCTTATTTTTAGGGAAAATTATAAAGTCATCACCTGAACATTTCATTTATTCATATTCAATGCAGTAAACTACCTTTGCTTCTGAATGTGTAAATTATCTTTGGGATTTGAATGCTGGCTAGCTAAATTACTTGGGCTATTTTTTTAAATCCAATTCAGACTTATTCTCCTATACCATATTCTTTCTCATGAGGTTTCAGGTCCCCAAGTCTCCTGACATCTATTGTCTGAGCAGGTATAAGTGTTCTAAGATGAGGATGAGACACATTTTTACCTATTAGAGTATAAATGCAAATGCTGTATTTTGTAGATAATAAATGCTCTGAAATATATTTTCAATAATTGCAAGAAGTCATAAAACATAGCTAATGTAGTATGTAGTAACTGTTCATAAAATGACCCTGTAAGATGCAAATGATTTCCAAATAAGCTCTTCCTTCTTCCTCATCTTAAGAACTTTGTTTAAGGGGTGCCTGGGTAGCTCAGTAGTCAAGTGTCTACCTCCAGCTCAGGTCATGATCCCAGGGTCCTGGGATGGAGCCCCATGTCATCTGGCTCCCTGCTCGGCCTGCTTCTCCCTCTCCCCTGCTTGTGTTCCCTCTCTCGCTGTGTCTCTCTGTCAAATACATAAATAAGATCTTAAAAAAAAAAGAAAGAAAGAAAAAGAACTTTGTTTAATACCCCTCCTAAATTCTGTGTGAAAACCTGAAATACAGCTTCAATCATCTCATTACTGGTTGTATTAAAGTAATATGCTTGTACTTTAAATATTTCTAAAAGAAAATTCATCCGTTCTATAGTATGAGAACAACATCTAGATACTCTACAATTTCTTGTGCCCAATGTTCTTGCCTCACAATTACTGAAATGTTAGAAAAGAAAATCAAATGATCAAACACCAAGGAAAAAAATATAGATTATAGAAACAGATCCAGTATTGTTGAGGTATTGGGATTGTCAGACAGGGATTTTACGATAACTGTCATTGGGAAAGGAGGAATTCTGTATCCATTAAGGATAGAGCATGTTCTATCAGCTTCATTTCCCTTCAGAAAACAATTTTAAGTCTATGAAAGAAGGGAATGATAATCGGAGAACTCTGTACTTACCTGAACTTTCCTTAAGTCCACATCCCAGTTTATTGTGACAAACAGGAAGAAATCATGCATAAAGAAACAGGCTGAGGAAATGGAGATTGGAGTTCAAGACTCCCAGAATGGTTTGAAACTGAGGGGAAAATCCCCAAAAGGACTCAACCACAGATCAGTAAGTTCCAAATATGAGTGCAGATTCATCTCATATCCTTATCTGAGTCCTAAACTGCAAATGTGCCAGATGAGAAAAAAAATTTTTAAATTGTAAAGTAGCATCTGAAAAGCTAAATAGCTAACCAGAGATTTTAGCTGTTGTCCAATGTTAGGAGGATGGAGTTTGGAGTTAGGATTTTGTCAGCTTAAAAGTTCTTGGTAAATATGTTGAGCTTTCCACTGACAGTCCAGAAGATCCATTACTCAAGAGTAAGAAACACATCCACAGAAAAGGAACTATACTAATGGTAAACTGAAGAAATACGTTTTAACAATCTTGTAGCAGGGCTTTAAAACACAAAACCAAAAATGACATAACAGGATGAGTTTTTTTAAATCCACAATCATAATATAGGGATAGAGAATATTTGCCCAACACTGTCAACTGTCTTGACCTTATTTATATTTATATGCAACAACCCTAAAATGATAAAATTATTTTCCAGTGCATAAGGACCATTCACCAAGCTAGACCGTATGTGGGGATTTATTTTTTGAGTCTCAATAAATTCACCTAGATTAAAATCTTAGTATGTTCTTGGATGAAAATGGAATTAAAATCAAAATCAGTAATTAAAAATAATAGAAATAAACCTTTAACACATGGTTTTCAAACCATACATTTCTATTTAGGCCATGGGTCAAAGAAGAAATCAAAGTGGAAAAAATTATTTTGAACTAAGTGGTGATGGAAATACAACATATCAAAATCTATAGATGTAACTCAAGATACATTTTTTTCAGAGAAATTTACAAATATAGCCACATACATTAAAAAGAAAGTTTAAAATCAGCCATCTAAGCATCCAACTCAAGATGCTAGGAGCAAAACAAGTAAAATCAAAGAAAGTGAAAGCATAGCATTTTTTTAAAAGATTTTATTTATTTATTTGACAGAGAGAGAGAGAGATCACAAGTAGGCAGAGAGGCTAAGCAGGGAGCCCAATGCGGGACTCGATCCAGGGACCCTGAGATCATGACCTGAGCCGAAAGCAGAGGCTTTAACCCACTGAGCCACCCAGGCGCCAGAAAGCATAACATTTTAAGGACATACAAATATCAGTGAAATAGAAAGTAGACCAGTAATGGGGAAAAAATCATCAAAAAAAAAAAAGTTGGATCTTTGAAGAAATTAATAAAATTGATACACATCAATGAAAACTGATCAAAAACAAAATAGTTGAAACACAAATCACCAATATCAGGATTAAAAGAGGGGATATGACAATAGCTTCAACAGACACTAAAAGTATAGTAAGGAAGAAGACATCAAGATGTTTCTGAGTCCATTAGAGGCCTGTGTTGTAGGTAACTGAATTCCTAAAGACCCAAGTCCCTCCAAGAAGAGATTAGAAATAATGAACTATTTCAACTTTAGCAGAGCAAGGACCAGGGCCTACCATTGTGGTGGGTGGGAAAAAAACAGCTAAAATTTTAGTGAATTCTTAAAGGAAAAGTACAGTTTAGCCCAAGAGCTCCAATTAATTTTGGCCACAATCCTAATAGGAGTCTGCTCTTTGAAAGCTCTTTTCCTCAGGCCTCGTTTGAGTGCTCTTAGGAAAGACTGTGAACAAAACAAAGACTAGACAGGGAACTTTTAATGGCACACAGGAAGAAAACCTGCCTCACACCTCCAGATTCTTTCCTCCCCCAGGTAAAAAAGACTTTGTCTGTGGTGACAGGGATATAAAATCTCCCAGCTTCCTGGAACCTGTGTTTCAGGGGAAAGGGTTAGAAACAAATGGGAGATGGCAAGGGTTAGAAACAAATGGCAGATACAAGGCTGAGTTTGGCTACCGCAGTGACATTGGTTGGGAAGGAACACTGAGAAAGCCCCAACCTTAGCCCTGAGCTCCCATAATCTGCCTAGTAAATGACTTTTCAGTGCTGATGAGATTTCATGTACTTTAATCCACAGAAGTATTATCTTGAAAAAAAATTTTTCAAGAAAATTTAGAGTGCTAATATAGTCTGAGTTTCACAAATCTTCCTGAAACTGCTGTTTTTCCCAAGTTCGAAACTTTTTTCTGTTTATGCAAGACATTTTGAACAAGTTTTAATAAGGCATTTAAACATCTCTTCTCTTTTCTGAAATACATGTCTCTTTAATAATTGGAAAGAAAGCATTACTTTTTTTTTCAACCACAATTTCAACTTCAGAAGTACATAATGAAGTTAAATAAGTATATTCCTTGAAGATTTCTTAGGTAGATGACTTCTTAAAATCTAAATCTCAATTAAAATTCCTTTCCATTCTTTGATTGGAAAAGCTTAGGGGCTTCCAATTCAAAGTCTTGCCTTACAACTAAGATGATTGCAAATATATTTGTGGGTTACATTGCAAAACCTACAAAGAACATTTTTCCTTTAATAAGAAGTATGCACTTACCTTCTTTAGAAGCATTTAGAAATCTTAACCATGAACTATTTCATTAAATGGCTGATTTACATTTTTTTACAAAAAAAAAAAAACCATGAACAAGATATATATTTTACATGAGATTACATTGGGTGGTTTATATTATTACCAAATTCTAGTTTGTCTAAATAATTTTCCTAAAATAATCTCTAGTTTTGAATATATTGAAGAGGCAGCAGCAGCATGGTAAAATGGAGAGTGCTTGATTGGAGGCCACCTGTTCTGGCTTCCTCTCCTGAGTCTGTCACTAACCAGCTGGGTGACCTTGTTTGTCTCAGCTTTTCCTCTATGCAGTAAAGTGTTGGGGTTATATTATCTCTCTGGTTCTCTCACATCTGATTTTTTTTTCAATGTGTTCCACAATTCCTCTATTTTTGACTATTCAGTTGCCCCGCATTTTAACCCCTCTAATGCTGTCTTTAAGGAAAGTGGGGGTTCTACAAGCAGAGGCTCTCAAACATACATTTGCATGATAATTGCCTGGAGATATTTATTTTTAAAAGACTCCTGACTCCACTCCCATAACTAAAACTTAATAGATATGAGGTAAGGCCTCAGTGTATTTTTAACTATTATCCCAGGTAATTCTGATCCAGTGGTCACAGATTCAAGAACCATAAAGCTGAGAGACGTTTTTGTTTGTTTTTATTAAGTGTTAACTATTATCTAGCCCAGAGAAATCTAGAGCCAGTATTATGTCAATGAACATGGAAAGAATTGGGTTAATTTGGAACATAACTGATGAAATCTACTGAACTGGTGTTTTAATTTCATCAAACTATTGATTGAAATCGTGGAGATAGAAAGGAGTCAAGAGTAAAGATCATGTTTTGGTCTTGGTCAACATGGTGAACAGTGAAGCCCATCATTCTGAGGGCAACAGAGGAGTATGAATAAATGGTGGGTGAGATAGGAAGATAGTAAAAAAAAAATTGGTAAGTTTTGGACATTATCACCTTTGGAACATCCACATGGATTTCTTCAAATGGCAAATGTACTTTGAGGTTCAGTTCTCAGGAGAAATATTTAGATTAAAAATAGAGATGTGATATTTATCTAAATGTAGATGGTAATTGAAGTCCTGAGAAGGGTAAAATGTCCATGAATGAATGAATAAGTTACAAGAGTTCTTTGTAGGAGACTTAAAAAAGCACCTATACACTTAAGGTTGCAGATATCCCGGGCGCCTGGGTGGCTCAGTGGGTTAAAGCCTCTGCTTTCGGCTCAGGTCATGATCTCAGGGTCCTGGGATCGAGGCCCGCATCGGGCTCCCTGCTCAGCGGGGAGCCTGCTTCCCCCCCCCCTCTCTCTGCCTCCTTGTGATCTCTCTCCCTCTGTGAAATGAATAAAGTCTTAAAAAAAAAAAAAAGGTTGCAGATATCCCTATTTAATGTGCAAGAAAATCATTGGATGCTTTCATATCTTCTAAGGGCCTGACAAAAAGAGAGTCATATTTTATTAAACTGGGCTGGATCCAGCAGTCTTATTTTTAACAGGAACCCGCATGCAGTTCTCATACAGGGAACCTTAACCACATTTGGAGAGACACTGAATTATAGGCTCAGGAAGAGGTATTTTTCATTATTCAGGTAGATAAATGAATTGGTTTGTTTGGCTATAAATATATGTTTATTCTATAGAATTGTCATTTGATCCAAACAACTACTCTTATATGGCATATGCTAAAGTGAAATACTGACCACGTTTATAAACCATAATCACTTTCTCCAACCACTCAGTTCTTAAATAACTGAGAGGGTTCTATTTGTGCCATTTGTGTGTATATCATTGCTTCTCATTGCTTTATTGGGTGCTTAGCACATAGTAAGTGTTTAATAAATATTAATTGAACTGAATTATAAGAATAAAGTTCTTGGCAGATGTTATCTTTTCCTTTCTTTTTTATAAATATCTGTAATTGCAAAGTAATAGAGCATTACTGAATTGGAAAGCCTTGTACTATAAATATGTCACTCTCTCAATCTTTCATTTATTAGATGTGTGAACATTGTTAAGTTCCTTATTAGTAAAAGAGGATAATAATAGGAACTATTGAAGTATCCACTTTTGGTAAGGGCAAACTAGGTTTTTCAGACACTCTTTACCACTGATAACAAATTGAATAAAGTCTTAAAAAAAATCTGCTTGCAGGCATCAGAGAACTAACAGGACAGTGAAGGTAATTAAAAAGAAGGAAAGCTGGGCACCTGGGTGGCTCAGTGGTTTAAGCCTCTGCCTTTGGCTTAGGTCATGATCTCAGGGTTCTGGGATCAAGTCCTGCATCGGGTGGGCTCTCTGCTTGGCAGGGAGCCTGCTTCCTCCTCTCTCTCTCTGCCTACTTGTGATCTCTCTCTCTCTCTCTGTGAATTAAATAAATAAAATCTTTAAAAAATAAATAAAAAATAAAAAGAAGGAAAGTCAAGATGGTAAGCATGGACTTGAGGTTGCTGTTTTTTTGAAGGCTATTCCTTATCTGGAAGAGTTTCTAAAAGACAGGGAAAATGATCAGGACTTTTAAGGGCCTAATAGGACAAGAATGTAGTCTCCCCAAAAAGGTCATAAAGTTATTACATTCAAGAAAGACAAGATTGACAACTTTGTTAGAGTAGCAAGTGAATTGAAAATACAATTGGAGTTACAAAACTCATTGGATGAGTATGAAAGCAGATTAGATATATTTGTAGAGAAAAATAGTAAACTAGGGCGCCTGGGTGGCTCAGTGGGTTAAAGCCTCTGCTTTCGGCTCAGGTCATGATCTCAGCGTCCTGGGATCGAGGCCCGCATCGGGCTCTCTGCTCAGCAGGGAGCCTGCTTCCTCCTCTCCCTGTCTCTCAGCCTGCCTCTCTGCCTACTTGTAATCTCTCTCTCTGTGTCAAATAAAATAAATAAAAATCTTTAAAAAAAAAAAAAAGAAAAATAGTAAACTAAAATATAGATTAGAAGGAAATATCCAGACTGAATATAAAGACACACACACACACACACACACACAGAGCGAGACCAGAAGGGAGTCTAATACATATAGGAAATAAAATAAGAGGGTCTAATATATGGGTAATTGGAGTTCAAACAGAACCTCTATAATGAAGAATCATGCAGAAGCAATATTTAAAGATGGGATGTAAAAAGAGTTTTACAAAACCTAGAAAGATATGAAGTCTCAGATTTCAGAGGCTCTACCAATGATCTGGTAGAAAACAAATAAATACATGTATAGCCAGAAATTCTTTCCACCCCTGAGTGAAAGCCATTTTGCATGTGACCCTGTCAATCCTTCTGTCAAGAAGTGAAGTATATTGCTTCACTCTCTTTAATTTGAACAAATAAGTCCATTTGTTTTGACTAGTAAGAATATGGAAGAAGTTTTGATGTGGAATTTCCAAGCAGAGACCTCAAGAGGCTTTGGAACTTTGGCTGCCATTCTCTGGCTGCCTATTGTCTACCATGTGAATAAGTTGGGATTAGCCTCCACAAGGATTAGAGGCCATATGAAGAGAGGCCCAATGAACAGCCAACACCAACTATTAGACATGTGACTCTCCATTCCCAGTCGAGCAATCAGTTGATTGCAGCTGCTTATGTCATTTCAGGGGCAAGAACCATCTAGCTGAATATAGCCCAAATTGCTGAGCCACAGAATCCTGAGCAAATGAATTGTTGTTTTGAGGCACTAAACTTTGGAGGTAGTTTATTAGGCAACAACAGGTAAGTGATACAGAAATTGATATTAAAACTACGCAGCTGCTGTAATAAAAACAGAAAACATGTGGCAGTAGTTTCTGAATTTGGTATTGAGTGAAGTCTGGGAAAGAGGGGAGGAAATACATAGTATTACCTTAAAGGAAAATATAGTATAACCTTAAAGGAAAGGAGGAAACATCTATAGGAAGCTAGAAAAGAGGTGACCTGTGTCATTCAGGGGCAAGTTACACTATAATCTGGAGTGACTTGGAAATGTACCTAAATGAATTTATGTAGCTACCTAAGGCAGTGTGTCACAGAATGTTGAAAGTGTGAATTTGCAAGCAAAATGTAGAGGAAATATAGAGGGCTCAGGACTTTCCAGTTTGGAAAACAAACTGTTTCTCATCCTCTATTCTTCTAGCTAGCAAAGTGTTCTCAAACAATTTGCCTCAGAGCAAAGACCAAATCACTAGTGTGGCTCTAAGATCCTCCACTAAGATCTCAGAAAGATTTAAGAAGGTGATAGTAGGCCCTTTCTGTTAAGCAAAAGAATTCCTAGTACCGCTTTAAGAAGCCATGTGCCTTCCCTGCACAGGAATGAGTAAGAAGCCAAGGCTAGCCTCCTTGAGAACGAGAAGCCACATGATGGATGTTCAGCCAATGTCTCACTTATAACACAGACATGAGGAAGAAGTCACCTTAAAACAGCCATCCCCAGTCAACCTTCTAGAGTGACTTTGATCACATAGTTATCTTGTCAGGAGCAGTAGAAGAAAAATCCAAATTGCTGACACTCAGAATCTGAACCAAATGAAAGTGTTATTTTAAGCCCATAAGTTTTTGAATGATTGTTTTATAGAGCAATAGGTAACTGATAGAACCTCAAGTATAGCTGATATATTATTTACAAGTAGAGAAATAAGGACACTTTCAGACAAGCAATATATGAGAGAACTCATTAATAGCAGATCTCCAGTATAGCAAATTCAGGTGAATCCAGATTAAAGATAAGAGATGCAGGAAAGGGCGCCTGGGTGGCTCAGTGGGTTAAAGCCTCTGCTTTCGGCTCAGGTCATGATCTCAGGGTCCTGGGATCGAGGCCCGCATCGGGCTCTCTGCTCAGCGGGGAGCCTGCTTCCTCCTCTCCCTGTCTCTCTGCCTTGCCTCTCTGCCTACTTGTAATCCCTCTCTCTGTGTCAAATAAATAAATAAAATCTTAAAAAAAAAAAAAAGAGATGCAGGAAAGATAAAAAGAGCCTGACATGGTAAATATGTGGGTAAATACCAATGAGTAATGACCACGTGTAATAGTAGTTATAGTGGCTGAGTAGATTAGATAGAAATATAGGGAAATACATAAGTAGTATTTAGATTAATACAGGAGAGAATTAAAAATCACAATACTAATTGCAATAGGTTTGGAGTGGAATAAATGAACTTTAATGTTCTAAGGTTCATAAATTACTGAAAAAATGGTAAATGTTCCAAGGAACATAAACTTTATAAATCAGGCATGCACTTGTAATTTCTAGGGTAGCTTCCAAAACATGGCTAAAAGAGTGGGGAAATATCAAACTAACAGAGGAGGAAATTGATTGATAAAAACAACTAATCTCCCAAAAGGAGGCAAGATGGGGGAAGAAAAGAATATACAGGAGGAAGAACAAATAATGCGGTGGATTTAAGCATGAATATATCAGTAGTTAAATGGAAAAAATTATTCTACTTATAGAGATTAAAAGATTAAAAGATAGAGATTATCAAACTGGAATTAAAAAAAATAAAACCCAACTATATACTAATTGCAAGTAACATACCTTAAATATCATATTACATAATGATTGTTAGCAGTCAGGAACATGATTATCTTTAGGGAAGAGGGAAGAGTAGTAATTGCAAGGGGATATTGGGATCTTTTTGGGATGCTGGCAATATTCTAGTTCTTGATGTATTTACTGGTTTTGTAGATGTCTACTTTGTAACAATTTATTGATCTCTGTATTTATGTTTATGTACTTTTCTCTATGCTTATTTCACAATCTAAAAAAGCTAAAATACCCACACTACTGATGTCATGGAGGTCCTATAACAGTCGGGGCTATAGAGCATGTAATGATTATGCTTGTTTTCTAGCACATCTAAAGCACTTAATAAATGTGCCTCAGTATTATTATCATCGTTTTTAGTACTTTATACCATCCAAATAAAAATACCAGTAATAACTTTTAATCTGACCAAATCATTCTAATATATATTCAGAAGAATCAGCTAAGAAAAACAGTCAACGGGCGCCTGGGTGGCTCAGTGGGTTAAAGCCTCTGCTTTCGGCTCAGGTCATGATCCCAGGGTCCTGGGATCGAGGCCCACATCGGGCTCTCTGCTCAGCAGGGAGCCTGCTTCCCCCTCTCTCTCTGCCTGCCTCTCTGCCTCCTTGTGATCTCTCTCCCGCTGTGAAATAAATAAATAAAATCTTAAAAAAAAAAAAAAAAAGGAAAACAGTCAAAACCGACAGTGAAAAAAGAATATAAATGATTACTTATCCTAACAAGAATTAAAATATATATAATAATCAGTAAGAATAATACTGGTATATGTTTCCAAGAATATAATGAATAAATAATCCTTATGCATATTTAATTAAATACATGTCATATTTTATCAAAAAACAAATTAGCATTTCATATTTGTTGAAGAACAGATTTGTTAGAAAAATAGAATATGCATGTCTTGGTGTTATGTTTGTTTCAGCGGCAAATGCCTTGTTGCTTGATACCCCACCCTGTCTGCTGCCCCTGCTGCTCTTTTATCAGTTTGCTCTCACGGAAGGGTTTTTTTTTTCATATTTATTCGTCCCCAAAGTAGGATATTTAAGTTAAATGTTTCCAACCAAGTGCTCTGTCTTGAAGTTATTTTCCTTAGCATCTTAATTGTGCTCTCTTAATTAGCATTTTATTTCACATAATTCAAAAGACAACCTAACTTCTTTGGCAAAAGTAGAATTGATAACATTATGGCTGAACTAGCATCTACAATGATATGGGAACAACTGGCTAATCCTTTCTTTAAAATAATAGCTTAAAAATTAAAAATCACCTGTAAAGTGAAATTAATGCTAGATGACTTAAAGACAAGTCTTTTTGGAGCCCAACGCAGAGATCAAACTCATGATCCTGAGATCAAGACCTGAGCTGAGATCAAGAGTCAGATGCTTAACCAATGGAGTCGCCCAGATGCTGCCCAAAATAAGTATTTTTATTTATTTTTTATTTTTTTTAAAGATTTTATTTATTCATTTGACACAGAGAGAGAGATTACAAGTAGGCAGAGAGGCAGGCAGAGAAAGAGGAGAGAGGAGGAAGCAGGCTCCCCGCTGAGCAGAGAGCCTGATGTGGGCCTCGATCCCAGGACCCTGGGATCATGACCTGAGCCGAAGGCAGCGGCTTTAACCCACTGAGCCACCCAGGTGCCCTCAAAATAAGTATTTTTAAAATAAAAGTGTAAATATGGAAGGAAAAAATATAGGTAGGATTTTATGTTCCCTTGAAATGAGAATAGAGGGTTTTTTTGGTAACAACTTTATTGAGATATAGTTCACATACATACACTTGTTTTTTAGTGTATTTACAGAACTGCACAAACATCACCAAAATCAATTTTAGAACACTTTCATCATCCCCTAAATAAACCCTTTAATCTTTAACCATTACCCCCTTTTCCAAACCTATCCTCCTCTCCCCAAACACCCAGCCCTGAGCAACCACTAATTTACTTTATGTGTTTGTAGGTTTCCCTGTTCTGGACATTTCATGTGAATGGAATCATATACTATGTGGTCTTTGTGACTAGTTTCTTTAATTTAGCATGTTTTCAAGGTTCATTTATATTATATCATATATCATTACTTCGTTACTTTTTATGGTCAAATAATATTTAATTGTATGGCTCTGCCATATTTTGTTTACTTATTCATTATTTGATGGACAGTTAGGTTGTTTCACCTTTGGCTGTTATATTATCACCTTATTTGGCTATTATTTGGCAGGTTAATACTGCTCTGAACATTATAGATTTTCAGTTACTATACTTTTCAACTCCAGAAATTCTATTTGGTTCCTTTTTTTATCATTTCTGTCTCTTTATTGACATTCTCTCTTTGATACAACATTGTCCTCATGCCTTAGTTTACTTTTTTAATCATGTTTTCCTTTAGTCCTTTGAGCATATTCATAGTGGCTACCCTGAAGTCTTTTTCTGTCAAATCTGACATCTGGTCACACTCAGGGGCAGTTTGTATTGCTTGCCTTTTTTTTTTTTTCTTTTATGGGTCACATATTAGTGATTCTTTGTGTGTCATATTTTATTTGAAAACTAGATATTTTAGAGACTTTATTTTTTATTTTTCATTATTTAAAGTGATTTGTATACCTAGCATGGGGCTCGGTCTCACAACCGCTAGATCAAGAGTTGTATACTTCACCAACTAACCCAGCCAGGCGCTGATGTGAGCCGTCTGCATGGTAGAAGCAGGTGAACCCCCTGACTGTTGCTGGAGCTGGACTCTGGCAAGGGGCCCCTGAAAACTGGATATTTAAAATAGTGTAACATCTCTGGAAGGTCCCCTTTTGCCTCAGATGTTTGTGATTATTGTTTTCTTGTTTATTTGTTTAGCCATTCATTGATGAAGTCCCATTTCTTCCACAGTGTGAAGTCTCTATTTTGCTCCTCATATGCCACAGGCCTAGCATGCACACAGTTACCCTGGGTTGACAGTGAGTGGTTTTAGGGTGTTAGACCACTTTTTGCGGTCTCTCTTTCTCCCGATCACATCCAGCTTTAAGCTCTACTAATTGCCAGCTCACTTTTCTGTTTCCGTTTAACAACACAGTAGAATATAATTGCTCCCTAGACTGAGACTGATTCAGTTCAATCTGGGTTCCTTTACTGGGGTAAATTTTGAGGTCAGTGTTTGAGTTTTGTTCCTACTCAAGGCTCTTCTTTGCTGTCTTTCTCTGGTAAACTTATTGGTTTCTGATGTACCTAATACCCCCCAAAAAGCAACCAACCTCCTCTTATTTGCTTTCTACCAAAAGTTCATTGTTTTTGAGAGCACCCTTAGAATTGAACTTCCTCACACTCTTTCAAATAAACTCAGTGTTGTCTTTGCCTTTTGTATATTTGTTTGTTTCCCCAGAGAGTATAGAAGCAGTCTGTTCTTGTGGCTTACTTCTTCACCTG
This sequence comes from Ailurus styani, assembly GCA_002007465.1. Taxonomy (NCBI): domain Eukaryota; kingdom Metazoa; phylum Chordata; class Mammalia; order Carnivora; family Ailuridae; genus Ailurus; species Ailurus styani. Next base: position 20,877 of record LNAC01001685.1, read on the forward strand.
GTCAAAACTTCTGAGTCATAGCTTTGGAAATGATTGTGGGGACAGTGGTATGGTTCTCTCTGAGTGATCCCCTAGATTTCAGAGAGTTCTGGATGGGGGGCATTAGCCTCTGCTAGTCTAGACTTAACTGTCTTGACATGGAAACTCCACTCTACAAATGTATTAGGGCAAGAGTGATGGGAGTCCCTAGTATTTTCTACCTATTGTGCCAGAGGTAGAGCCTATGCTGTACGAGTGAGGGCAAAGTAGAATAAAGTAACCTTGACTTCTTAGCCATACTCACCTGCCATTTAGCTACTGTAATAGGTATTTGGGAATAATATAAATGCTAAAGCCCTACACCTCCAGTTAAGATAGCATATGTCTCTACCAGGAGCTGGGGGTGAGGAGGAGGGGGTCCTACGTTCTTAACTCCATCTGGAGAGGAGTTTCTGTTAATGTGAACCCCAGTGGGGGTGGGGGGGTGGAGGGTAGGTATCATGATTGAAATGTAGACTCACTCTTCTGAGTTTTACTAGATTTTCTTGAATAAATGTTTCTTTATTTGATGTCATCCCTTAAAATCATTTCTAGAGAATTTAAATGTGTATATTTTAATTATTTAAAATTACTTAAAAGTAACTTTACCTCCCATATGCCTGTTTTTCTAGGCAGGTTTTTTTTTTTTAAGATTTTATTTATTGAGAGAGAGAATGAGCAAGAGAGAGAGAAAAAGAGCACGAGTCAGGGGAGGAGCAGAGAGGGTGGAAGAAGCAGTAGAGCAGGGAGACTGGAGCAGACAGTCTAGAGCAGGGCTTGATCCTGGGGAGCATTGGGATCTTGACCTAAGCCAAAAGCAGATGTTTAACCAACTGAGCTACCCAGGCGCCCCTAGGTAGTTTAAAAATATGACATTGATAATAGGAATGTAAGGAGTGATGTTGCCAAGATGGTGCGGTAGGGGGACCCAGTTTCTGTGACCCCACAAAGATTAACAATTTGACAGTTATCCACAAACAAAAATAACTCTGGGAGAGCTCAGGAGTTCACTTAAGAAGCTTCAAATATGCAGTGGAACAAAAATCCCAAGGATAACTCCGTGCCAAGATTGAATTCCCCAGTTCAGAAGAGTTCCCCTATCTATGACTGGGAGAATGGAATTAACAGACAGTTCCCCTAGCCTTTGAGGGCACTGCATGATGGATCACTGTGGTTTCACCTGCCAAGTTGACTCATGTAAAGATAGCTAGAAACAAGGAAGACAGGGGTTACCAATATCAGCCACATAAAAGAAATGACCATGGTTCCCTGCTCCTGAGAGGACCCCAGAAGCTTTTACCACTGGAAAAACCAATGGCCATCAGAATCACTATACATCTCACCGATTTTTTTTTTTTTTTTGGATCCACAGACACTAGCTACATAAGTGTCTCTCTGCTTCCCCCCTCACGCCCCGGATACCCTGTGGAACCTCTGTGGCTGCACCCATAAGACACCAACCTAGACCTCCCCACAGCTGAATCTCAACCCTGTGTATGCACCTCTAGCTTGTTTCTGCAGCTGTGCACCTCTGTGCTGCTGACAGACTCCTGTCACTAGCCTCCAATGTTCTGCACATGCCTGTGGTAAGAGTCTGCAGCTATAGGAGTGCATTCTGAGGGCTAGGATCCTTGCAGCTGTAGTGTTCCCACAACTGTCCCCAGTCCCTACAGTGAACCTCAGCCCTTGCCACTAAGTGTATCTGCAGCAGGCCCCTTCTACTACCCAGGTACTTGGAGGTGGCCGGTGCAGCCAAGCACATCACTGGCTCTGGCACCCACAGCTGCCTGTCCTGGTGCTTAGTGGCTTGAAATAGAGGTGTCACTGAGGACCTGACAGTCCTTGCATCCTTGTGGAACCCTTGCAGCTCTTCCTAAGGATCACATGGCTGTCGATGTCATGGACTTCAAGACCTGAGCCACTGACGGAAAGAACTGAATAGAAAGCTTCAGCAGCAAATTGATCCAGTCAAAGGAAGAATCAGTGGACTTAGAGACATTATTCAAAATTATCCAGTAAGAGGGGCAAAACAAAACAAAAGAAAAAACTATGGAAAGGAATGAAGAAAGTAAATCTTAAATGCTCTCACCATAAGAACAATAACAACAACAAAGTGTAGTTCTGTGATGTGAAGGTTGTGTTAACCTTCCTGGGGTAAACATTTCACAATATGTCCATCTACCAAACATCATGTTGTATACTTTAAATTTAACAGATGTTATGTGTCAATTATATCTTAACAAATGGGGAGAAATGAGACATAAAGAAAAAGTAATACATTTGAGCAAACAAGAATGTAAAATATATGTTTACTTCTAAAGTTAAAAAGAAAACACAAAGAAATATTTGCAACAGATAAAATCTTATCTTAAATATACCCAAAACTTTGACAAATCTCTAGAATAAAGGTTAACATTCAAATAAGTAAAAGAACAAAGAATACAAACTGGAATTTCATTAGATGCAAATAACAAATGAACATATGTAAAAAGTTTGACCTCACTAGCAATAAGGAAAAGTGAGAAACACTTTTATGTCTACAAATTTGAAAAGATGATAAATAAAATTATATTACTCAGTGAGTATGCAAGGAACTGGGAAATATATAGCACTAGTGAAAAAGTAAATCAATACAAACTATCACAAAATAAATAAACATAATATTAAAAATGTACATTATGGGGGCGTCTGGGTGGCTCACTGGGTTAAAGCCTCCGCCTTCGGCTCAGGTCATGATCTCATGGTCCTGGGATCAAGCCCCACATTGCATCAGGCTCTCTGCTCAGCAGGGAGCCTGCTTTCTCCTCTCTCGGTCTGCCTGTCTGCCTACTTGTGATCTCTCTCTCTGTCAAATAAATAAATAAAATCTTTAAAAAAAATAAAAAATAAAAATCTGCATTACTGATTCCGGAAGTTGCTTTCTGAGGGAGCGTGCGGTCTTTGTCGGCTTCCACCATGGCGTACCGTGGCCAGGGCCAAAAAGTGCAGAAGGTGATGGTTCAGCCCATCAACCTCATCTTCAGATACTTGCAAAATAGATCTCGAATTCAGGTGTGGCTTTATGAGCAAGTGAACATGCGGATAGAGGGCTGTATCATTGGTTTTGATGAGTACATGAACCTCGTATTAGATGATGCCGAAGAGATTCATTCTAAAACAAAGTCAAGAAAACAACTGGGTCGGATCATGCTTAAAGGAGATAATATTACCCTGCTCCAAAGTGTCTCCAACTAGAAATGATCAATGAAGTGAGAAATGCTTGAGAAGGCCATGTAGTTTGTTTTTTTTTTAGATGTCCTTTGTTGGGGTTGTAGTTCTAAAACATTTGTTCGTATTGTTTTGATTACCTTTATGTTATTACCAGAGGATAATAAATGGTGTGGTATTGTTTTTATTTAAAAAAAAATCTGCATTACTTTACCATGTTGCATTTAATTTCTTTAAAAATGTCAGCATAATGTGATGTATGGCTAATGGCCATGTGTGTGTGTGTGTGCGCGTGTGCTGGTTTTAACCTACCCTCTTGCCAGGATTGGTTAACATTGGTAGTTCCCTAATTAAGGATATATATTTCAGAAACAGGTAGCTAGCATCTAAAAGCCTCTTTTCAGAAACCCACGTGAGATTCAATTAACTTTATTTAAGATCAATGATAAAAGCTTTGTTAACTGGCATAATTGAAGGTAGCAGTGATTATTCTCTGGTGAAATGAGTGATGCTCAAGATATGGGTTTGACAGAAATACTGCAGTGGGTGTTGCTCTGCAGAACATGGTATGAGAATTTGGTGTGCCCAGTAGCTTATATTCCTGGGAATGGTGTCCTATGTTTACGCTTGCAATGGTTTCAGTTAGTACTTTTCAGAGCATTTTGTGGCCTGACTCCAATTAAAATGGTAACTAAATCCTGTCTTTGCAATACAGTTGCATTTGCCTCTAGTGAATCTTTCATTCAAAGTACTATTGGAGAGCCTGTAGGACAGAGTGGGCACTTGGCTGAGCTCAGTTTGAATGATTTTTTTTCCTTATTTCTGCTTGCTATGTTTTTACATGTACAGAATTTAGACTTGAAACTTCTTTCATTGTAATTTGCTAAATTGTTTTGAGGGTGTTGAGAATAAGATCTAGAGACCTTACCTACCTTTAATTTTTGGAAATTATGGATATATTCCCAAAAGAATCTAATAATTAAGAATGAGCAAAATCACAATACTTTCTCACTTGGTAGTTCAAATTCCAGGAATTTTCTCTAAAGAAGTAATTAAGGATGTGTGTAAAATTTAACTTCAGTGTTTTTGAAAGACTTATTTACCATGGCAAAACATACATGATTTAATGTTCAAAGATTGAAAATGATTAATTTTTGATATAATCTAAAATGAAATATCAAGCAGATTTAAACAAATTAAGGCATCGAAAACTAGTGATAGGAAGAAACTGCAGGACACATTTTAAATGAAGAAAATGATATTAAAACAATATGTACAATATGAAAATATTTTAGAAAATATATAATCATGCTTATGTGGATATAGTATCAATTGTTTAGGACAAAATGAAAGACGTATTATGGAATGAACTCTCTGATTTCTTTATGACTCTTTTATCTCCAAATACCAGGGTTTCTAAAAGAGTAGTTGAGGAACCACATGCATTAAAATCACTTGGTTTGTTTATAAAACTCATGTATCTAAGCCATACCCCAAACTTATTAAATCACAATATATTGGGGGGTGGGACGAATTAGCTATCTAGGTAACAAGTTGTGCAAAACATAGGGTCTTAAACTTATAAACAGTAATTGTTAATTTTTTTTTTTTTTTTTTTTTGGTCTGTAATCCTGATTACCTTTTAGTGGGAGTGTTTCTGGCTGAGGGTCTCTCATGAAGTCAAAGTCAATGTCTTGGCCAGTGATTCAATTATTTTAACTCTTCAGTGGAACTAGAGAATCTGCTTCCAAGCTCATTAACACACCATTGGTAAGACTCAGCAAGTCCTCCTCTAAAGGCATTCCCATGAATTCTGGCAGATCTTGGTTTTTTCATATGTGGGTCTTACCATTTTAGGCTGACTGATTCTCTTCACAATGTGGAAGTTGGCAACCTGAGAGAGAGAGAGAGAGCACTCAAGATAGCAGCCACAGTCTTTGTGTAACCTAATGTTGAAAGTGACATCCATCATTTTAGTGAATCAATAATAGTGAGTCAATAAGTCTAGCCAACAGTTAAAAGGAAAGGAATTAAATAAGGACATGAATACCAGAAAGCATGGATTGGTGGGGGGTAGCTTATAAAAATTCCTGACATGGGCTGAGAACTTAAGCCTGAACTGTTAACAATATTTGTTGTTGTTGTTTGGAATTGTTAACAATATTTGTAAAGGATTCGTATACAAACCATTTACTTCCTAAATATTTTCAATAGAACAAAAAAGTTGATAAGTGGAATCTGACTGATTAATTTCAGCCCATGGATTTGTTTTCTCTGCACTTAGCCTTCTGTATAGATAACTGCCAGTCTTATGTTCATCTAAGATTACATTGTTCTGGGGTTAAGACCAGAACTCCAGTTTTTCAGTTCCTAAAAAGATACACTTTTCAGTTCACTAAGCTTCATCTTTGTTTATCCTTAACTTTATCTTAATTTTTGAAATCATTTTACTTTGTGAACAACTGCATGAATTATAATGTTGAAGAACAACAAAAACACCGAAATTCACTTTGGAAGTTAAAACAAAGTGGCAGTGGTCTATAATAAACAGTTAAATCATATGCGATTGTAATATATCACTTACTTGAGGAAGCTGGCAGAAGGCAGTCTCTCATAGTACAAAAGATACCTTTTACCTCAGAATAACATGTTCCTAAAACGAATGAGTATAAATTGAGTATCTGTAAACTGAATCACATACTGTATGGACTAATGTGGCTAGCCATTTAAAGGGGCTATTTGGTATAGTCATCTTTATTATTCCATATTTGCATATATAAAATTTATTTGCAAATTTGTCTACTGGTAAGATTTGTTTGTAACCCCAAAGTCAATACCTGTGTCACTTTTGCAGTCATTTGTGGACATACAGCAGTGAAAAATTTGAGTTGTCTACTTTCCCCATTGAAGTCTATAAGTCTACAAGGATAAGATATGAGTGGTGTTTTATACCTGAAGATGATGCTTTGCCTTCCTGTTTCCTATCATAAAACAGTCTCTGTTTTGCAGTTCATTTGCTGCCCCATTTTTCAAGTTTGTGTGCTTTTTATTGGTTATCATGCTATTTAAAGTGGCCCAAAGTGTAACGTCTTATGTTCCCAAGGGCAAGAAGTCCATGTGCTGTGCCTTAGAGTGAAAATACATACTCTGGATAAGTTTTGTTCAGGCATGGGGTGCCTGGGTGGCTCAGTCATTAAGCAGCTGCCTTCTGCTGGAGTCATGATCCCAGGATTCTGGGATCAGCCCCAAGGGGCTCTCTGCTCAGTGGGGAGCCTGCTTCTCCCTCTCCCACTCCCCCTGCTTGTGTTCCCTCTGTCCCTGGGTCTCTCTCTATCAAAAAACCAAACAAACAAAAAAACAAACAAAAAAGTTTTGTTCAGACATGAGTTTGCTGCTGGCTGTGAATTCAGTGTTAATGAATCAACAATATATATTAAATAAGGTGTCTTTAAGCAGAAGAGCACATAAAATGAGGTTTGGTATTGATTGGTTTATGAAAATCTTGTCACCAGAGGATCACAGGAACTTATTTTTCTAGGAGCAATGGTTTTAATAGTCACTAATTCAGTGTTCACAGAGAGTTTATAGAACATACCTACCGCAAACAACAAAAAATCAACTAAATACTTTTGCAAAGTAAGGACTTCTTGAACTTTTATTTTTGTATTTTATGTAAAGAATTTAATAAAGTTGGAAAAAGTGTGGAGGGGAGCACAGCTGATTGATTCCTAATTCTACTTCATTATGCTTAAATTCAGTGGGAGTCTCACAGCCATGTTTATGAAGGAGTCTTGGCTGGGGTGTCAGGCTTCTAGTTTACTTTGACAGTCTATGTCACAACCTTCATGGCAATTAATTGTGCTTTTGTGTGCTAATTATCATTATCACACTATGTGGCCATTATTATTCTGATGCCCTTAGTTTGAAGCTCAAGCATCAATCAGTCACCTAAAACAATTGCATAGAAGGAAGCTTTGGAAGGCTGGTCTAAAAGTCCTTATCTGAGCTCTGTTTTATTATACTCTGTTACACCACTGAACACAAAGCTCTTCATGACACAATTCTTTAAAAAATAATGCTTTATCCACTTGATTAGAGTGAATTTGAAGGTATGTTTTAAAATTGCAGATAGGATAGAAGTGGTGCTTTATACCTGAAGATCCATCCAGGCACCTAATACATTAAAATACACAAAAATTACAAAACTAAGGTACATTTTTTTCTTATTGAGGCACCCTTGCCATTGGATGACTTTTTCCAAGTCATTTAGAACAAAGAGGGTGGTGTTTTTGAGTTTGTTTAAATTCCCCTGGAGGCCAGATTTAAGGAGAAAATGGAATCAGATTAGATGTGGTCAGAAGAGACAAGTTTCTTTTCCTGTAATGCTCTTCCTTTTTCCTCCTCCTATATTAAAGCTACTCCATTCCCCCCCACCCCCCACCGCCCTGCTATTGCCCCGGATGTGGGGGCCAGGAATAACATGAGCAGATGGATGCCTTATCTGGAGTTTTCAGAACTGTTGCATGCTGAGTCTAACCTGATGATGTATTCTGCCCATGTCTCCAAAAAGTCAAAAGCATTTTCAGCATTGATTTCCCTCAAGAATTATACACTTTTGTTCAGATTGGTTTAATGAGAGTAAGGGGTGATCTTGTGTCCACATAGATAGTCCTATATTAAAAGACCTGGAAGTAAAACCTCACATATGTGTGTAATTATTTTAGGGGGCATAAAGGGGAGAGGTTTTGCAGCTCTCTGCTTAGATGCTACCTAGGCTACCTGGGCAGGAGAAATTTTCCATTGCATTATAATGATGATTATTTCCAAATTACATGAGCACCAATTATTCATTCATGCACTGATATAAAGCAGGGGGACTCAGTGCTGTGGTATTGAACTTGTTGCTGGCAGCATTAATTGATTCGTTTGGAACATTTCCCCCCACAGAATCCCAATGACAGCTTCCCTGAGCAAGAAACTGACACACAGCCAGGGTCCCGGATATGCAGGAACACACGTGTGAGGATGCTGTCGTCAAAATAAACCATTCTTGTCTCCTGGCAGGGGCTGGTTCTCCTAAGAAGACTCTAATCCTGGGAGCTTCAATGAGAGGCTTTCTTTCTTGGCAGAGGTGGAAGTTGAGCTTCATGTCTTCCCTGTGGGATTGAAATAAGGGGACTGAATTATTTGTTGTATTTTAAACTAGCCACTCTTCTCAGGGAAATTTTGGGGATGTGGTTCTTCTTGAAAAATGTTGGGGAGGTGCTGATCAAGCTTAGCATTTGATCTATGTGGCCCTATTGATGAAAAGAAAAAAAAAATTGCCTCTCATCATAATGTTTAACTGACATCCCCTCAACATGACCCAAATCTGTCTCTCCTGATACATAATGCCTGTCTTTCCAACTACATGGTAAACTATGGAGTAGATACTAAGTTTTGGTCATTTTTAGTTTCCTAGCACCTACTAGAATAAAATGTCTAGCTTATAACAGAAACAGAAGAAGGAAGGGTAAAAGGAAAGAATGAAAATAAAACTACTTAAATTTGAAATTTGAAAACACTGTTAAGGGGCTTTGCCCTAGATGTTAATAAAACTTTGCAAATTTCTTCAGTTTGTAGTCTCTTTGGTAGAATGTGATAGCCTACTTTATTCTTTTCTCTTTGAAATTTTATTTCGAGTTTAAAGCATCACTTTTTCTCTGAACATGTTAAGAGTATGCATGTATACATAGGAATATTTTCTGGAGAATTTCTGGCTGGGCATTTTGTTTATATATATATATGTATATATATAATTTTACTGAAAATCATATGTATAATTTTAAGTGACTAGGTGCAGAAAAATCTAAAAGTTATTACGTTATAAGTCATGGTTCTGGCAGGACCACAAAAGCCTTCAGAGTGAGTACAAACAATTCATCTTAACTATTTACCATGGAAAATTCTTGCATTACCAACATTCTCTTTTGCGAAAGTGCCTGTGTTAGAGAAATACACCACATGGGCAGGGGGAGGGGGACGTAAAATCTCTCTCCAGGTTTAAGCCATCAAGAAATCTGAGGAACAGTAACAAAAACTCCTTTCTTTAGCATTAATCTCAGCAATAAGGAAAGCCATGGAATTTCAAGTGGTGAAAATTTGGACCACAACAATACATAACACACTTCTGAATTTGCCCACTGCTTGAATAGGAATAAAAAAAACAAAGAACACAAAACTGTGTGATCAAGGCAGCTGTATGTAGTTGTAGGAGTTGGTTGCTTACTACAGTAGTTTAAAAATAGTTTTCCAGTTAACATCTTTTCCACATAATGGAGATGTCAGTGTAGGTTTACATGATTGTGGAAATGGTCAGAAGCTGTTTATGTAGCTCTGAACTGCTGAGCAAAGCACAGGAAGACTGGGGTTCAGCAAAGCCCTTGGGGCTTTTTCCCTTGAGCGGAGCATGGGCTTCTCTTGGGGTTGCTGGAAATGCATGCCAGTGAATTCGACCTGGCTGGCTCTCCTCTGCCTGTCAGACTCACTTTGCACAGGGTTCCTCAGGGGCTGGGACATTGTTGCCAATCTCTACGGTTACCCTGAGGTTTGGAGTTCGTGATGAAGACAGCCATTTCTGCAAGAAAACAGTAGATTCATACTGTAGAAAGATCATGGTAACGTCATTTTCCAAGCACATGCTTTTGAATAACAAAGCTTTCAATGTGAGCCTCCCCCCTCACACACCACAAATTGATCCTTGTCGGTATTTCATCGCAGCCGTTTCCTTTCCCCCACACATTCCAGCCTGAAAGCACACTGTATGAGAGTCCAGGTCTGAAACGCTGCCTGTCTGGCCAGTGCCCTTCGCCTAAGGACAAGTAGGTAAAACCTTCCAAAAGCCCCATCTTCCGGCTTCTCAAGTTCACTGTTGCGCCCCCCCCCCCCGGCAATTCTCAGCCCCAAAGCAGAAGTGTTTGTTTCCCTGGGTAGGGCGCCTTAAAGATTCCTCGAATTCCCGGTCTACGGAGGCCAGAGGTTTGGGTGCCGCACAGGTCGAGCCTCCTTGTGCCCCTATACTCGGGTTGTAAAGGAAGGCAGCATCGCTGCTGTATATTCCCCATCGCCAAGCAGCACATCCTGCACACCTCTGCGCTGGATCGGGTTGTCTTCGGGTGCTTCGGATTCAGGTGAGACACCCGACCCCAGTTTTGCGCACAGGGGTTGGGGACCTTCTCTCCCGGGCAGGGCCCGGCAGGGCCGGGGAGGGCCGGGCAGGTGCAGCCCCCGGGCGCGCGCCTCCTCCCGCCGCGCACTGAGCATGCTCAGCCCGGCTGCGCGCGGGCTCCCGCCCTCGCCGCGTCTCTCCTCTGCTCCACGCGTCTCCGCCTCCTCGAGGCTGAGGAGCCGGCTGCTTGAACTCTGCCGCGCCGGGTTTTTTGAGCTGCCGCGAGCGCTGGGAGGGAGGAGAGCGCGGCACCAGACAGAGCACCGGGTTCAATACCAGGATTGGTCGCAAGTAGGAAGCTTTCGCCACTACAGCGGGACCCTCAGGTTGTGCGGACGCCGTTTGCGCGGAGGCTGTAGCGGACGCCGCGCTCAGGTGCGGAGGTAAGTGAGGCGCGAGCAGGCAGGGTCCGCTCCAGCCGGGCGCGTGCTGCCCCGGGCGCTCCGGCTCTCGGGTTTTGAGGAAAGGGCATGGCCCTCGGAGGCTGCGGAGTGAAAAGGGGCTACCTGGGGCTCCCACTCCTGCAGGGCTGGACGGGGTCTGTGCGCCGTACCGCCTTGAGCCTGGCAGCCCTGCGGGGTTGGCGCAGCTGGAACTGAGAGCCCTGAACCCGCGAGGAGGCAGGGCGCCGACGACGCCACCTTCATCCCACGGCGGTCCTTCTTTTTAGTCAGAAAATAAGTTTGTTGCGCTGCAAGGCAGCCACAGAACAAGTAGCCTGGAGCGCGCAGTGCTTCAGGAATCGTTCAGATCAGTTCCTCCGACTGGTTCAGGCTATTGCCCCCTCTCCGTGCGCGCTGGCAAGAGTTTCCTTTTTGATGTCGATACCCGGGGACTCCGATTGCCCAGCTGTGGAGCCCACGTTGGAGATAGGCGATCTCGGGCTGGTGTTTGAAGGGATTTAGGACCTAAGGGAGCAGGAGCCGGTAGAGGTGGTGGAAGGAGCCCTCTTGGAGCAGACCGATTTGGTGGTGCCCACTGTGTGCCCGGCTCCGTGCTAAACGCCAGGGGTACAGCGGCGAATCCAGTCCCCGCTCTTGCGGCACGTACCTGGTATACCCAGGTTCTGCCCAGGGAACTTGTGGGGGTGGCGTAATAATCTCCAGTAACTTCGGGGGGCGGTGGGTGCAGTTTCTTTTGCATGGCAAAGACAACTGCCTGTCTCCTCCTCGGACCCAGATATCAAGGAGATGTGCGCCAGGCGCCCCGCAGACACTAACCCGCACTCTCCTTCTGGAAGGGAGGGCTCAAAACCTGCCTGCATTTTCTCTTTGTGATTCGTGTATATATTCTATTATTTATGAAAGGTGTGGAGGTGAGGGTAAGAGGACGTGGGTTGCTCAGTCTTTCTGAACCAGTTAGGGAGTCTGATGCATTAGAATATTTTGCAACACAGCGGATGCCCAGCAAGGAGGCTGCTTCGCGCACCCCGAAGCTTAGGAGGTTGGGTGCTGGCTGGGGTCTCCAGATTTGTAGCGAAAAGGTTTGCGGAGGTAGTGTAGGGCGAATCAGTGTGACTGATCACTTTGGGTGGGTGGTATTCGTGGAGGTGGGTTGGTGGATCTTGGGGTGTGTCGGAGGTTTGTTTGTAAAGACGAGCTCCTGGAAGGAAAGCCCCGGGAACTTTTTCTAGTTTTCCTACTGAAATCAACATAGGGGCGGGGACATGTTTGTCGGAATAACTGTCTTTTAATTGCATGGGAAGCATCTGCAGCTTCTTGTGATGGGAGCTGGATATTTCGAAGAATAATTCTACGTAATTGATTTGTTTGGACACTTACAGTAATAATTTGGAATGTGCTTTTATTTTTGTATTTTGAGGCTTATGTCCTTTAGGGAGTGGGGTAGATTTCCAGCAGGCAGGTTCCCGCAGGAGCATTTGTATTCGGGCGGGTTAGCAAGTTTGTTCTGTCTCTACCCAAGTGGGTGAAAAAGAACGTCGTGTCGTGGAGACAGACACCTCGAGGTGATTTTTGTGGCATTTATGAGAAAATTCACATTTCACCCGTAACTTTATTCTTGCTGTCTTCATCTTGATTCCATTCAAGACTTAGGTGAATCTCCACAGTAGGTGGTGGGAGTGTTAGGTTGCTAAGAATCAAAAACAAGTTCCATGGGAGTATCATTTTTGCTACATTATAAAATGCTATTGATTTTTTGTTTGTTTGTTTGTTTAAACCAACTTCAGCTGCTCTGGATTGATAAGAAGGTATCAAGATGATAAACCTCATTATTTTTCAGTGTGGACCCTGTCAGGTTGGAGGCAAGCATGGAGAAACTGACCTTTTAAAATTAGGGGCTGAGACTAATAAGAGAAAAGACCTATTGTTTAAGGGTGCAGGTCAGAGTCATATGAAAATTTCAGCAGAGGCAGATTTTCTTTTTGGCAGCCTTTTTGAAAACAGTTTTTAGTTCCTTTGACTTGGTGGACTGTCTCCTTGAGTCTGCTCAGCATCTTTTTCCATAGTCATTACATATTGGTGGGACATTAACAGTAAATAGAAAGCCTTTCAAATTATCTTAGCTTTTTTATCATCCATTTATTTTACCTAGTTCTCTTTCTTCTTATTCAGAAGTAGGTCTTCTAATTATTTTCCCTCTAAGCACTAAATCTTTTGGCTAGAAGTTTTCTTCTGAAAGGTACACAGGACATCTGTTTCTTCAATTTATTTCTTAAAAAATATAGCTAACCTGAATAATGAAGCTTCTCGGCAGAAAACTCCCCTTTATAGTTCCAAATTTTCTGCCAAGTTTAACTTGTTGGGTTCTTCTTTGTTATATTCAAAGACATAGATACAATATACATTAGTTATAGTCTTGTTTTTTATTTAAAGAATTTTTATTTAAAGAATTTCTTGTGAAAAAATGCTTTTATATGATTTTAATTGAATTAGTCTATTTCATATGGTAAGCAGGGAGATTTCTGTATACACAGATGTGCTAAGTTTTGTTGTTTTCATTTTTCCATGACACAGTATCTTAAGTCTGGTGAGGGAGACCAGATTTATTACCTGGACTTATTCATTTTTATTTATTTTTTCCTATTATATACTATCAGAAGAAAATTTGTCCATACTCACTAAAATTTATTAATGTTATTCATATATACTACTATGTTGATATTACTACTTATAAAATATATACAGCAAAAAGCTAAAGGATAAAGCAAAAATTATGAAACAGAAGTTCTAATATTTTTATGGATTCCAGTGATTTGCTCTGCATTGCCCTTAGGTGTATACCCCACTTTGGAAATCACTGGTGGTTTGTGGAGTTTTAACCTTTCTTTTCTTACCTCTCGCTTTGCCATTCACCGTCTTTGATACGGTAGCCAGTTGGAAAACTGCTAGAAATCTGTATCTCCTGTAACAGATGGGTTAAGATCACCGTTTCCTGGTCATGAACACATATGTGGACAAAATGAGGCAGAAGAGATGAATGTGATATAGGGGTCATCCTGGATCTCCCAAATTAGATATACAAAAGAAAAAAAATGAAGTTTTAACTTAAAGGCTGAAGTTCCAGTGGTTAAAAAGTGAGGAAACCAGGAAGAGTGAGGAAAAGTGATATTTTCCATGTTGCAATATTGTGTGGAGGGTGGAAAGATCAAAAACCTTGCAGCAAATTAACCCAGATGTGGCCCTACCACTTCTTACATTCATGATATTGGACAAGACATTTCCATAACTTTCTTGAGTCTCAATTCCTTAGCTATAAAATTGGGATAACATTAGTTTCAAGGCATCATTGTAGGGATTAAACATGAGAGTATAGGTATAGAGCTTACCTCTGTTAGTTTAGGCACTTAACAGCTGTAACAAATGAATCCAAAAAGTGTACTTCGTCAAACATGAAATATTCTCATTCATGTTAAGTCCCCAACTGGATGACCCTGGCAGCATTCCTCCAAAACCTCTGTCTTCTTTAGCAGGGTCACTATGCTCATCTGCATGCATCAAAGCATTGGAAGGAAAAAGACTTGGAGAACATTAATTGCTCAGACTTGCAAACCGTACATATCACCTTTGCTTTTGTTCCATTGGCTGGAACTCAGTTGTATGTAAAATGATCTTACTATAAGGGAGGCTGGTGAATGTAGTATAGCTATGTTTCTAAGAAGGAGAAGAAGCAGTTGGGGGAACAGCCGGCATTTCTGACACTCTATTACTGTGTGATATTTCCTCCATTTTCAGTAAGTGCTACTTACCTTTCATTCCCCCAATCCCTTGTTTTCCTGGCAGAAACAAAACAAAACAAAACAAACAAACAAACAAAAAACCCAGAAAACAAAACAGAACAACAACAACAAAAACAACAACAACAACAAAAAACACCCCAGGACAGTTATAAGGAAATACTTTTCTAAGCACTTTGCCCTCCTAGATAGGAATTGTCTATGTTGTATAAATAAGGAAAACTTGGCTTAGAGAAATTAAGTCATTTGCTCAACATAGCCAGTAAGTGGCAGAGCTGGGATTTGAACCAGTTCTCTGACTCCAGAGTTGATTTTCTTAACAGCTTCATTATACTACTTGTTTATTCTCACCTCAGTACTTTTCTTATTGTTGCCATTGGACCACTTTTTCTTTTTGTCTATATAAAGAAGTCAGAGGAGAATTAAAGAATCCCAAAGAAGAAAAAAAAGATCATATCTAATCTAAAATGTAATAGGGTATATTAGATATGATAAAGACTTATCTTGAATACTTACTTGGATCAGGTATTTAAAGTAAGACTCTCCACTACAATGCTTTTCACTTCTGATAAACAAGTTATCAGAGCCTATGCCCTGAATTATAGCCTTTCTCTTAGGCTTTCATTGTGGGAATCCTTGGCTGCCATTTTTATACTGCAGTATGTAAAGATAAATTTGTGTTCATTTCTTAGCCTAAGCAAATATTCTTTCCGGCATATTCACAGCTAAAATATTCTTCTCTGATCTTCCTTTTGATCAAAAGCATTGTTTTTCATCAACATCCCCAGCTCCCAAGAAAGGAAACTCTTCTCTTGTTCTTTCAGCTTTGCAAAACTTTTTTTGAGTATTTACTACATGACTAAAGAGGCCTCTACCAGTAATTCTCGCATCTTGGAAAACAAAGTGATCTCTTTTGGTCTTATCCTGTTATCTCATCCCACTTATATTAGAGAATCTGCCTCATCTCACCTTTCCTGTATATTTGTCCTTTGTAAAAATACCTCTTACGGTTTTGGTTCCAAACAGCTGTAGTAGAAATGTGAGGTGGTTAATAGTGAGAATGTACTTTTTTGCCAACACAATTCATTTTCCAGTATTTTAAGTCATTTTTTTCTTCTTGTTCAATATGTATATGTGGCATCTTCCCAATTAATGACACATGTGTTCTCACCATGTAGGTGGGCAGATACACTTATATGCTTATTAGTCACCTCTTTCCCATAAGACCCTGTTCATTTCCTAACTTCCTTGAGCCTTTTGTTTTAAGAAATATCCTTTATTTTTTTCCTAAATTTACCTTGCTACCAAATGTCCTCACACCCATGCCATTTCTATGTGTATAAGTCCATTTTTATGATTTAATGGGGTAATAGGACAGAGAGGTTTAAACTTGCTTACTATCATATTTTCAGGCTCTCAGGGAGCAGAGTCCCACAGGACTTAATGAAAAGCTAACTCTAGCTGCTCTAACAGGTAAACTCTAAATTTTCAGTGACTTAAAATGCTCATGTGGGGTAGTTCAATACTCACAGCATAGCTCCTGATTGAATGGCTTCCCATGGGGTCATTTGAGGAATCAGGTTCCTTACTCTTTCCTGGCTTCATCCTCTGCTAAGTCCCTGGGGTTCTCCTTCTTCAGACAAGGTATATGGGGTGTGAGGAGAGAAATGTCCTGACAAGTTTCACAGGAGGTTTTTATAAGCCCACACGGAGAGTGGTTATCATGTCTTCTGCCAGCATTTCACTGGGCAGAACACTCTTACTTGGCCATTCCTCTCTATAAGGGAAGCTAAGAAATGGAGCCACACTGAGTGCCCAGAAAACAGGTGTGGTGAATAACTAACAGATTTTTCAATAAAAGGTCACTTACGGATTTCTAATAAGGGAATGTGAGATTGCCAGCCAATTCTCTATTTTCTTCTCTCTAGGTATAGAGAAAGGAGTGTGTGTGTGTGTGTGTGTGTGTGTGTGTGTGTGTGTGTGTGTGTGTGTGTGTGTGTGTGTGTGTGTGTGTGTGTGTGTNTTGCCTGGTAAATGCCTGTTCCCTTTCTTCCTTTTTTTAAAAATTTTTTTTAAAGATTTATTTATTTGACACAGAGAGAGAAATTACAAGTAGGCAGAGAGGCAGGCAGAGAGACAGGGAGAGGATGAAGCAGGCTCCCTGCTGAGCAGAGAGCCCAATATGGGCCTGGATTCCAGGACTCTGAGATCATGACCTGAGCCGAAAGCAGAGGCTTCAACCCACTGAGCCACCAGGCGCCCCCCTTTCTTCCTTTTAATGTTGGTCTTTGTTATTATCCCATTCTACTGTTGGTTTATTTTAGGACTTTATTTATTAATTTCTTTTTGGGGTGGGGAGTGGGAAGAGCAGAGGGAGAGGGGGAGGGAAAGAGAGAGAGAATTTCCAGCAGACTCTGGCCTGACTGCAGATCTTGAAGTGGGGTTTGATTTCAAAATCCTGAGATCATGATCTGAGCCTAAACCAAGAGTTGGATGCTTAACCAAGTGAGCCACCCAGGTGCCCCTTAAGACCTTATCTTTTTTTTTAATTGAAATTCAGTACATATAATACATCATTAGTTTTTGGTCTAATTTTTTAAGAGCAGTTTCAGATTTACAACAAAATTTAGAGGCTTGTACAGAGACTCCCCATATCCTTTTGCTCCCAGACATTATCAACACCACTCATCAGAGTGATACATATTTTACCCAGGGAATCTGCACTGACACAGCATAATCACCTTAAGTTCATAGTTTACCTTAAGATTCACCATTGGCGTTATACTTCTATGGGTTTGGACAAATACATATATGACGACATATATCCACCATTATAGTATCATACAGAGTATTTTCATTGCCCTAACAATTCTCTGTAGTCTGCCTATTCATATCCTATCTCCCTCTCTCTCATTTCTTTTTAGTGCTCAGGAGTATTCCATCATCTGGTTCTATCCCATTCTTAGTGTGTATGGTCCAGGTGAAACTCTATTTCCTACTTGAGGATTGAAATAAGCTCTGCTACTTAAGAAAGAGTATTGGCTCTTCCTGTCCACAGTAATTGTTTCCACAAAGGGCATGGGGCAGAGTGAGAATGACTGCAGAGAAGTGAGATCTTTTGCTGCTTCTAATACTTCAGATTCCCAGTCGGAAATCAGTTGGCATCCCCTTACCAAGGCACATATAGTCATCACTAAATCATAAAGTGAAAGCTCTCATTTCTTCAAAGCCTATCTCTATAGAGCTATGGAGGGAAGTGGAAGTTAAAACCACATCCTCATGCTTAATTTTCATGAATAATTTTGGTACCTCCTAATTGATGTTTTCCTTTCCATTTACACTTCCCTGTTGTTATCCCCTTCCCAGGTTTGTAGTCGAGGTGCTCACCCTGGAGCCTGACAAGTGATTTTTTTGCATGCCTTTGTTTTCACTGCCTTTGTGTCTGTTCTACTCTTGTCATTTTTGTCCACCATGTTTATTGCAGATTGCATAATGTTCAACTCAACTGCCATTCTGTTAACCTTCTTTCAATATTATTAAGGAATAATGGTAACCTTTTCTGTATGGACTCTTCCAGTTTTTTGTTTTGTTTTGTTTGTTTTTTTCCATGCCACTGATATAACACCTATCATGAAGGTGATCAACCCTCCTCGTTTTCCCAAGACTGTGGGATTGCTAGGATGCTGGGCATTCAGTGTTAAAACCAGTACAGTCTTGGGCAAATTGGGACATTCACTGCCCTACCTAGTACATGGTAATGTTATTTTGTATGTCACTCAGTACCATGAGAGTTTCTTGAGACAGTGGATAAGGGCTTGAAATTTGAAGTCAGATTTCTCACCAGTCCTAAATCCATTTTGTACTATCTGTGTACTTATTTCATAGCAAGTTACCTACCTTTTCTAGGTTTCAGTTTTATTAGCTGTATAATGGGAGGATATACATTTTATAGGGTTGTTCAGATAATTAAAAGACATAATAAGCTAAATCACTTAGTTTATTGATGGACAAATCTTAAAAATTGGATAGTGCCTACAGGTACAGGAGTTTTATGAAGATTATGTAGAATACTGCTTGCAAAGTACTTAGTTCAGTGCCTAAATCCTAGTAAGTTTTTAATAAACAGATTTTAATTGATTAATGATATTCATATTTGGATATCTCTTGCTAAAACGTGGCAGACACCAAAGATACAATTAAGCTCAGAAAATTCATGTTCATGGAACATTAATGATATTACCAGGAATTCGTGGAACAAACAAGAAGTCAGTGAGAGCAATTAGGAACTATTTGAGAAAGATTTTTTTTTTTTGGTGTTTAAAAATTAAAAAACAGGAATTGGCTGTAAGGTTAGTTCCTTTTAAGACAAGGTTTTATTTTTTTTCTGGCTTTTATAAAGCCAGAGTCAGCAGTTTTCTTAGTTTGGAAAGACAAACTATTTTCCGTATTCGGACAGGGTCAGTTTCAACTCCTAACACTTAAAATATGCATTTATCACTGTTAATTAAATAAAAATGGTGCACTTCTGGGAAGAGAGTTTGGTTCATGAGAAAATGAGGTTTAGGATTGCAGAAGCACTGCTGATTCCATAATGATCTTGAGATTTTAAAAAAACGCATACGGAAATCTCTTTTGTTTATACCATGATAAAATATACTCTCCACCTTTGAGTTGAACTTTTGTGTGTAAAAATTTGTGCCTTGCACAATTGTCCTAATAGAAACCTTGATAATTCATTTTTCTTGTGCCTTTCAGGTTTGTTATGGAAATTTCCAGTGAGGACAGGAGTTACAAGTGTGCTTATACTGAGATAGGTCCAGTTTGGAGGAGAATAAAAGTGAAAAAAATAATGACATGACTCAAATCCTCAAATATGTTTTATGAAGCTTGACTCTAGGCACACTGCCATCATTTTAAGTTGTACAAATTTGTATTATCATCTGTATTATGATTGCTCTTCAATTATGAAATATAAATATGAATTTTTTTTGCCTTTAGTGACTCATTTGATTAGCTGTTAGCTAGCTATTGATTCTAGACTTCTCACAGATTAGCAAATTAATTACAAATCCAAGGACTACTTTTACTGCATTTAATTAGGTGAATGACATCCTTAAAAAGAAAATGTTTACGTAGGTCACATTTCTTTTTTAAATTTTTTTAAAAGATTTATTTATTTGAGAAAGACAGAGAGAGAGAGAGAGAGAGAGAGAGAGAGAGAGAGAGAAAGTGGAGGGCTGGGGCAGAGAGAGAGGGAGAGAAAATCTCAGGCAGACTCCCTGCTGAGCACAGAGCCCAAAGTGGGACTCTATCTCAAGTCTCCAAGATCATGACCTGAGCCAAAATCAAGTGTTGGCCACTTAACTGACTGAGCCACCCAAGCGCCCAGGTGACATTTTGAATTCCTAGTAAAAATTATAATACAAACATGGTTATCTAGAATTCCTGGAACTAAGTAGTTATAAATAGAAGTTTGTCTTTAACAGTAATTTTTTTTAATGGGAATCTCTCTCAAAATATTACTTTACATTTAAACGGGCGGCCGAATATGATTTACTTCTTGATAACACAGGATCACCATGATGAACATAGAATAGTAGTTTAGACTAGAACATGGGCCTTTGATGCAGATAGACCTAGATTTGTTCTGTCACTTACCAGCTGTGTGATCTTGAACATGTTCTTAACCCTTCCTAAGGCAGTTTTTTAAAAATCTGTGAAGTTGAATGTGCTGACTTATAGAAATGCTGTGAACATTAACTGATAATTATTTAAGACTGGTACAGTGTTCATGGCACATTCTAAGTATGAAGCAAACAGCCTTATACTATAATCTTTGTAATTTATACAGAATATAGTACATATGGATGCTTTATATATCTGTTGAAACACTTAACGTTATTCTCGACTGTGTAACAGGATCCCAACAAGTGCACTGGGTACCTGTGTGCTTTCTGATGCCTTTTGATGGTCATATTAGATTCCTTTCTTTAGTGAACTAGCTGTTTCTATTTGCTGTTTCTTACTGTTTGTGAACTAGAATAATGAAATATACAAGCCTTTCCAAATGTATTTAATAGTTTGAGTAGCTTCTGAAAGAGTCTCTGAAGGTCCTTTTCTTTTTTTCTCCTTACTTACAGCCCCCCAGCCCCTCTCCACCGCAGCATACTTTTTTTGGTGAGAGAATAGTGTGGGTGTTTCACATTTTCTCTGTTCTCAGTTTCACATTTCCTACATCCTGACTGAGGAATTGAGAGGTAAAGTGTTACTGCAGTACAGTAGAAATAGAAAAATTACCTGCTTTGATAACACTGTCACATGTGTTGGTGATATGCTTTGCAGCAGAATCACATTTGTGAAGATTCCTGTGTTATAGTTGTGGAATGTTGACTGTTTTACCTGCAGTACAATAAACTTAGTTCAAAAGTCTGTACTCTGAGCACATTGTCTTTATTGTATGAAGTCATTCTCTTTTATTTTCTTTAGCACATTTCTAGGTTTCATTCACCAGTTAGTAGTTTCTTGCTTAAAATTCCTAGTGTTTCCCTCCCTTTTCTTTTTTTGAACCTGATGGTCAGAATTCAAGACACTGCAACAATTCTAGATATTATTAAGGTAGTGGTAACCTTTGTATATGCAGTATGTAACATGGAGTTATCATGAATTCATAGTTCTAATAACTCTACTCACTTTTATTAATAGCAATTTACCAGCATATTGTAGTTTAGAATCTGTGCTGTAACTGAAATAAACACTGTTCTTAAAATGTTACTGTTATTTAGAGCAGCAGTCTTCTTCTGTTCTACTGAATTAATAAACTTTTACAAATTTTAGTGGTTTTCTTATAATGTAGCTCCTTAAGTCAGTATATTAAGGTTAACTCTTTTTTGTTTTGTTTTGTTTTTTAAGATTTTGTTTTTAAGGGATCCCTATGCCCACTGTGAGGCTAGGACTCACGATCCTGAGATCCACACTTGCACCCTCCACCAAATGAGCCAGCCAGGTGCCCTATTAAGGTTAACTCTTAAGAAAAGGAACATAATATAATGCACATCCCAACATGATGAATTCTGTATTTTACGTTAATATTCAGTCTCTGCAGATGGAATACACTATTTTATATGATGTAAAGGAGAGGTTATAGGCATGCTTGGTGACTCAGAATGAGTTGATGATTGAAATATTAGTGTAAGTTATATAACTTCTTCCAGCTTTATTTTCCCACTTGTATAATGGGGACATTGTTGCAGGGTTGTGAAGACTAAAATAAATTAATCATATATACACATAGCGTAGTGCCAGGCACATAATTAGACCATGCCTTACAATTCTGAGTTTATTATTGTGATTCTATTCTTTTTATACATTTATTCAATATGATACCTATTTTGATGAAACATGTGAAAGTTATTATTTATAAGCTTGAAATTTCATTCTTTCAAAATACTCAATAAAGTGATTTATGTTTTTTTCCTGTGTCTTTATCTGTGGATAGATATTATGATCATTCTTGGCTGTATAGAAAGAGAGGAAGGCAACATTTCCATAGTGTGTTGTTTTATGGTTGACTATTATAGAGAACCAGTGTATCAGAACTGAAATGTGATTAGCACTATTTGAAATTTCATTTTGGAGAAATGGTTTTGGCTATGGTTAAGAGTCTTGTTTATTAAAAAGAATGAATTATCCAATAGGCTCTTTCTCATCTGTATTCTTTTTACTTCAGCTATAGTCTATCTTGCCATGTTGCAAAAGGAAATGCTGACATGTGATAGAGTAGAAATAAAAATGTTTCAAGTTGCTTTCAGTCAAATATGATTGAAATTTTTCAAAAGATTTACGTATTTTTTTATTTATAATAGTGACATTACTGAGAAATGAAATTTTTTTTTTCCTGGAGAATAGCAGCTTTATGCATGCTTTGTATTTCAAAACTTAGCAAATGTAACAAGATGACTGGTATATTATTAATATGCCTACAGTGAAGGAGTTTTACATATTTTTGAAGAGAAACAAGTTACTGTTATTTTACTTCCTATTTGTATAACCTTTGAAGAATGAAACATTGTAAGTCTATTTTGAATGTTTCTCTACTTCCTCCTTGTATATATGTTTAATGTATGGTTTATGGAATTCAAATAATACTTTTATATTGTTTTGTTTATAATTATTTAACCTTATTACTTAGATTCCTTAATTACTTTTATGTTTCTTTCTATTTTTTTAACATGTACAAATAAGAACTTACTTACTGGTTTCCATTGTGATTTACATTTTCTCCCTGCCATCTACTAAACTAATTCACATCAGAATGTTAATTCCTTGACAGATTTCCATCCATTACTTATATCCTGTAGAATCTAAATTGTGGCTTTGTTATGGAAAGTAGCCTGACTGCAGGCTTCTAATCATTAATGCCCTAGTATTTTCTATCATTAGGTTATTCCCCAAATGCAGTGTGTACTACAGTTTTTAAGTGATTCTTCAGTGCATCAGACCACGTATTTGTGAAAGTCCTAACGGATACACTTCAAATGAAAAGGATGGAAGATATCCTGCCATTTCTGCCTTCTTAGGCTATCAGATGTTAGAAAGAACTATAGAAACATGTTTACATTGATGGATTACACCATCACCAATTACTAGAACTACCTGGCTGTGTAAGTTAAGGGAGCATAGGGGCTGTTTCCCTTGTATCTAAAAATAATATAATGAATTGTCCATCAAGTATTTGAGTTTTCTATTGATCCTCGATGTTATGTACTCTATTTCTCATTACAAAAGAACATCCATTCTAGCAGGGCCTATGTATAGGGTCTAAGTATAAAGTCTATAGTTCAGAACAGAATATCGTTCATAGAGGACGTTAACCCAAGTCCTTGATAACCATTGTACTCCATATATTGGCATTTCCTGGGAACTAGTGAGAATGCAAAATTTTGGTTGCCATTCTGACTTACTGTGTCAGGATCTTCATTTTAGCAGGTGTATTCACATTAAGGATTGATAGGCATTGACTTACATCATATTCTTAACTAACTAAACTAACTGGTTACTTACTACTAGGCCTAAGTGTGATGTATATACTCAACATGCTTAATTATATATTAAGGACCCAATATTACAGGAATAAAGATAGGTACAGTAAAGTTTGGCCAAAGGATGGTCAGAATCTAGTAGGGTAGAGAGCGCACGCGCGTGCGCGCACACACACATGGGCACTCATTCAGAAATTCAGGTAGAATAGGGCGCCTGGGTGGCTCAGTGGGTTAAAGCCTCTGCTTTCGACTCAGGTCATGATCTCAGCGTCCTGGGATCAGAGGCCAGCATCAGGCAGGCTCTCTGCTCAGCAGGGAGCCTGCTTCCTCCTCTCCCTGTCTCTCTGCCTGCCTCTCTGCCTACTTGTAATCTCTCTCTCTGTGTCAAATAAATAAATAAAATCTTTAAAAAAAAATTCAGGTAGAATAGGTCAACATGAATGGGATAGACAATGAAATCATTGTAGGGAAGCTTTTTCATTTCTTAGGAATATGTTCTCATCGTGTTCTTTTTGAAGCCCTTGGTGGCGGAATATCTCCAGCCATTCTTGCTTATGCTGGGATTAGGAACTCGAGTACAGTATTTACCATTTTACCCATCAGTGTGATTGATGAGCCTTTAGTGAATTTCTACATATACAGTTTTCAGGATAAACTGTGTGTGTGTGTGTATGGAAAGACATGTTAAATATGCTTTCAAGAAGCTTTTTCTTCAGTATGAAAATTCAGAGTACAGCGTGATATAGGGTATTACAGTGGCAGTTGCATAGAGATTACAGGGAAGAATTGATAATTGGGGTAAAGTGGAAAGATGGACAGTATTTGTATGTTGGGTTTGGAAAGAACACTTAAGAAAGAGAATATAGTATGCACAGTGTTATGGCTCATGAGAGGAAATAGTGTCTTTAGAGAATGACAAAAGAGCTGGGTAACAGTGGACCTTAGTGATGTGGGAGTGTGGCAGCAGAGCCCTTGCATTATACAGTTTCACAGGCTAGAATGAGAATGATGCCTCAAAAATTGTGCAGAAGACAGATGCATTAGTTGTGATTGTGATTTGTGTATCATAGAATTGTGTGAAGTAGCATGTGTAACATGTGAGACAACTTGGGAGTAAGAGAAAATTGGGCTATATCCTTTAGGCCATAGAAAGCAATTAATAAGATTTTGGAGGGCCAGAATGACATCAGATTGTTAAATTTGAAAGATCCATCTGAATTCAATGTGAGATCTGAATGTTGTGTTTGGGGTGGGATGTAGAGTGGTATCCATAACTTGTCTAGGCTTTTAGATGTATCTCTGCATGATTATGCAGGGATATGATTAGTTCCTATTTTCTATTCTGGTTCATGTTAATTATGTAGGATAACAGTAAACTGGGTACAAAACTGCATTTTCATTTTATTTATATGAAATATTTATACTTGTTTAATGTATTTCATATTTAAATTCAGTATGCATAGGAATTAATAAGTGATTTGGGGCTTAAATTAGAAAACTCAGAAAATGAGCAAACAACAAATGTTCTTATGCATATGATGAAAAAATGCATCTCACAGGTAATTAAGTAATTTTATCTTACAGTATGAAAATAATTGTCTCCTGCCTGTAGGTTACCAAATGGACAATTTCAATTAAGTCTAAGACATTCTTTTTTTTTTTAAATGCTTTTTTATTTGAAATGTCAAAGGTTTATATGGCAAAGTATACAGGGCCTATTTGCTTATCCACTATATTTTCTGGCTTCATTTCATATCTCTCTTCTGCGACTGAGGTGTAGTCCTTTGCTAATAGCATTTGCTGTCCTCAGTCATTGTTGAGGGGAAATTAATGCTGTTTGACAACATTTCAAGTAATAACCATTGGTAGTGTAGTGGACATTTTTATCTTTTAATTCACAGGAACAAGTTTACCTTCTCAACAGCAAAATTGCTTCCGCTGTTCATAGTCTTATTGTTCGATAAATCCCAAGCTTACCCCGCCCCCCGCCCCAAACTAGGAAATGGATGAGGAAGTTTTTCTGGTGACTTTCTCAGCCAGGCCTGAGTTCCTCTGCCTCAGTATACCAAATGTGTAGGCATGTGACCTGCACCTTTGGATGTTTGGATTATCAAACTCTGTTTCCTTATGTGAAATCTTGAGCTCAGTAATGCAGGATGAAGAAATAGGAAGATTTGTTTGTTTATTTATTTATTTATTTATTTATAGTTATTATTCTGGCTAAAATGTCCAGTGGCATCTGGTACAGGGGATTTTTGGAGCTGCTTGGTTCCCTGTTTCTCTCTTCTGTCCCATGATCTGCCCAGATCCTTTTTAGAGAGTCCTTTTTTTCTTAGGGACTTTTTCCCTTGTTTATTCTTGCTTGCTACCAAAGAAATGTAAAGAAGTTCTCCCAGCACATGTTTGGAGATGCTTCTTATCTACCACCTGCCTTATAATGTTATCCCCTTATCTTTCTGTTGGGACCTTGTGCAGCACAGACACATAGGTTACCTTTTCAAGGTGCATCACTTACTAGTTTGACACCTCTCTAGGAATTGGAAAAGTCATCCCCTTGAATAGGCTATTGCATTTTTTCTCAATTTGTAGTAAGTACTCTCATGCCCAGGGTTCTGCAGAATAGGGAAAGAAGGCTGGAAATTTGGCAAGTAAATCTCTCTGCCTTCCTCTTTTCAGGTTTGAGTAAATGACATTATTCCAAAGGAATTCTAAAGTCTCAATCAACGAGAGCCCTACCTTGCTTCTTCATTAAGCTTGTGTCTTCTCTGAATAATTCACATAAGCCGGTACCTTCTGATATTTCATAACATCACTTAGCTGAAAGTTCCCATCTTGATCTAGCTGATACTTAATGTCTTTTCTGCAAATGTGTTTCTGGAGGCTTTGTTATCATAGTAGGGAGCTAAAGCTTAGCTTTTTGGGCTTAGCTGCAAACTTGTTGACTCTGGATCTAGAAGTTTTGGTATTTGTACCATTGGATTTCATTTTCATCCAGAATGCCTTATAGTATGAATATATCTGAGTTTAACTCAGGTCTGGCATTGTCAATTGGGTTGTACCCCAAGCCAGTGATCTTGTAATACTCTTTCATATATAGTCATTTACCATTAAACTCTTAACTGACTTTCTGTTAGAAGCAAGGCATTGCGGGCGCCTGGGTGGCTCAGTGGGTTAAAGCCGCTGCCTTCGGCTCAGGTCATGATCCCAGGGTCCTGGGATCGAGGCCCACATCGGGCTCTCTGCTCAGCAGGGAGCCTGCTTCCTCCTCTTTCCTCTCTCTCTGCCTGCCTCTCTGCTTACTTGTAATCTCTCTCTCTGTGTCAAATGAATAAATAAAATCTTTAAAAAAAAAAANAGCAAGGCATTGCAGGAGGCCTATTGTTAGAGATAAAGACCATTCCCTGTAATTAACTTGGAGGTAGAAGGTTTGTGGGACTGAGTATAAACTCTCTGGGGTAAGTACTACAAAGTATGATCCTGAGAAAAAACTTGGCACTTTGGAAGAACGTAAAGATTTGCAGCCCCACTCTGTAGAGATACTGAATCAGAGTCTCTGGGGGATGAGGTTTAAGAAGCTATATTTTGAATACTCTCCCTATGTGATTCTGATGTTTAGCCAGGTTTGGGAACTAGAGCATGTTCTGCAGAACACTAATTCTTCAAGATATAAATAGATTCCCTTTAAACATTTTTCTTAGGAGAATGAGCTTAGGAAATTCTGGATTTTTTTTTACATTAATACATTTCAGAATCTTTATGTGCAAAAAAAAAAAAGAATATGTGCTTTATGAAATACATGTTTCTAAAATTTATTTGAGTAATGTAGAGTGTTTGGGCTCTTTTAACCGAGTACCATAGACTGAATGCTTTATAAACTGCAGAAGTTTATTTTTTACAGTTTTGAAGACTGGGAAATTCGGGACCAAATTGTTGGCATATTCAGTGTACGGTGAGATCCCACTTCCGGGTTCAGGAACGACCATCACTATAATCTCTGGGCTTTTTTTTTTATAAAGACACTAATCCCATTCATCAGCACTCTGCCTTCAATGGCCAAATACCTCCCAGAGGCCCAATTTCCATTTATCATCACGTGGGGGATAAGGTTTCAATACTTGAATTTTGGCAGACCTTAAGTCTGTGGCAACTAAGAAACAATCCCTGTCTCTTAAACATGGAATGGTTGTAGAAATTAGCCCTGGTAGCTCAGTAAAATCATTTAGTTTAGTTTTATCTTTTATCTGGAATAAAGGTGGGTTCTGGGTAATGAAATTTTTAAAAAGCTTCTGAGATGATTTTATTAAATGAAGCATGGTTTAGGTTACAAAGAGTGAAGTATTCTTTGGAATATTGTTTAGGAAATTTTTTCCCGTGTGTGTTTCGTATCACCCAGTTTTTTAGTTGTTTTACATCTATTGGGTGGTTTTACTCAATTTGTATATGTTTCATGCCATATTTTTCAGCATGGGTTTTCAATTTTTTTTTTCTGATTCACTACCTTTTAGGAAGATATAACTCCCCCATCAGTGGAGACACTCCATCAGGGAGAAAAGAAAAAAAAATATATATATGTTGTCTAAGTAAATTTTAATCATAATGAATAGCATTAATTGAATACTTAACAAATGTACGAGGTAAGTTGCTAAATTCTTTTATTATATTATCTCATTTAACCTTATGGTCATTCTATGAGCTAGGTACTGTGGTGATACCTAGGTCCTAGATGAGAAAACTAAGAGTCAGAGAGATTAAATAACTTGATTCAGGTCTTGCAACTAGTACAGTGTCAGTACTGATGTCAGATCCCTAGTATGCCTGTCTGTGACCTAATTTTCTAACCAGTTTGGAATCCTGGCTAAGGAAGAGATTTTTATGTTTGATGATCAGAATATGGTTAAAAGACATCAGCACTTATGCATTGCTTTCAGAATTATATTTTATTGCAGGGATGGTAACTTCATAAATTATAGGGGTTTAGGAAGGTATTTCAAGTGTTGAGAACCCTTTCTTTTTTTTTTTTTTTTTAAAGATTTTATTTATTTATTTCACAGCGGGAGAGAGATCACAAGGAGGCAGAGAGGCAGAGAGAGAGAGGGGGAAGCAGGCTCCCTGCCAAGCAGAGAGCCCGATGCGGGCCTCGATCCCAGGACCCTGAGATCATGACCTGGGCCGAAAGCAGAGGCTTTAACCCACTGAGCCACCCAGGCGCCCTANTATTTATTTACTTGATAGAGAGAGAGAGAGATCACAAGTAGGCAGAGGCAGGCAGAGAGAGGAGGAAGCAGGCTCCCCGCTGAGCAGGGAGCCCGATGCGGGCCTTGATCCCAGGACCCTGAGATAATGACCTGAGCCGAAGGCAGAGGCTTTAACCCACTGAGCCACCCAGGTGCCCCGAGAACCCTTTCTAACCAGGAAGATTTTCAAACAAACACCGGCCGGCGTGTGTGTGTAAACAGAATTTTTGTGGGTATAGTAAATTGGTTATTTGGATATATAAATTATATATTAATTATTCTGAATGTATTTGAATACTAAAAATTCACTGTATAAATGTATTTTTAATAAAGATAGGCTTCCAAGTATTGCTAATCTTCTAGAAAATACTGAGTTTGATAGATTTTTGTTATTCTGGCTATAAATTTAAACAAAGGGAAAAGAATGATTTTGACTATTGGCAATAAAACTCAGTGGATTTATGTATGGGTTCAAATGCATGCTTGTTAGTCACTCAGAAAATGATGTTTCATTTTCAAAGTACATGCCTTTATATCTTGTGATGATACTTATAAAAAGTTTTCCATTGTATGTCTTTCATTTTGCTAGAGAAGATAAATTGAATAAATGTAAGTGACAATATGGGGTCTTCTTAATGAAGTATAATGGGGTAATCTTATGTATCAACTTGGCTAGACCACAGTACACATATTTGGTCAAACACGTCTGGATATACTATGAAGGTTTCCTTTTTTTTTTCTGTGAGATTAACACTTAAATTAGAAGACTTTCAATAAAGCAGATCCATAATATGGGTGGGCCTTATGCATGCAGATGAAGACCTTAAGAAAATAACACTGACCATCTCCAAGGAAAAGGGAGTTCTTCCAACAGACTGCTTTTATTTATTTATTTATTTATAAAGATTTTATTTATTTATTTATTTATTTGACAGAGAGAGAGATCATAAGTAGGCAGAGAGGCAGGCAGAGAGAGAGGAGGAAACAGGCTCTCTGCCGAGTAGAGAGCCTATTCCAGGACCCTGAGATCATGACCTGAGCCGAAGGCAGAGGCTTTAACCCACTGAGCCACCCAGGTGCCCAAAAGACTGCTTTAAAACACAAGCTGCAACACCAACTCTTCCCTGTGTCTCCTGCCTATAGGTCTCCTGCCTAGTCTACAGATTTTATACTTGACAGCTTCCACTATCATATGAGCCAAAATCTTTTTTTTTTAATTTTTTAAAATTTATTTCGTATAATGTATTATTTGCTCTAGGGGCACAGGTCTGTGAATCAACAGGCTTACACATTTCACAGCAATGAGCCAAATTCTTAAATCTATGTCTCTGTCTTTGTCTCTGTCTCTCTCTCTCTCTCTCTCACACGCACACACACATACACAGACACTCACACATACTCTATTAGTTTGTTTCTCTGGAAAACTAACCACTACACAAAGATTCTCTTTGTTTCAAGAAGGTTCTCCCATAGTTTTTCAAAGGATTTTACTTGGATGTCCTTGTCCATAGAGTTGCCATCATATTTTTGCAGAATGAGGAGAATAGATGGCACTGATTTCTGCTATCTCCAACACTGGTGATATTTTCCCATGAATTGGATGATTTCATAAATGCCACATAGAGTCAATGGGAGCATAGAAAGTTCAGAATGGAATTTATTGCTCCCTACAAATTTGTGGTATTATAGGTTTTCAGATGTGGCGTTGGTCTTCTTGTCAAAGTGGGATAACTTAAAAAAATGTGAGTGAACGATCCTTTTAGAATAATTTCATTCATCCATGGAACCTATCATAATGTGTACTGGTAAGTGCTAGGGTTACGTTAGGTCCCATGGGTAGAAAAGAAAAATGCCAGAAATGGACCCTGCCTTCATGGAGCTTAGAGTCTGGTAGGGGAGACTGTTAAAAAAAAGGTTAATTAATATTTAAAGTAAAAATAATTACTTAAAGTAAAACGGATAGGAATTAAGGATGCTAAGATGGAGAACAATGTAGGAAATACCTTAGATGGTGTATTGAATGGAAAGTTTTTTGGTGAATGTGAATTTTGTGACTGAAACTTGAGAACATGCTAGTGCTATAACTAACCAGAGAAGAAAGTTGCAGACAAAGAAAATAGCATGTAAAGAGACAGTAGGCAAGGAAGAGGTTGTTTCATAACTTAAGTTATTATGTATAAATTATGAGATTGTCATTGGTCAGGAAAGCCTTAGACTAAGCTGAGTGAAGGAGGATGTTGGGAGTGAAGGCTGTGAATAGAATGATGTAGGAAAACTCTGGGAAAATGAAGTTAGCTTGGGTGGATTCAGTTTTGAGAGTATTATAGAGAAACCTTAATTTCATACTTGACTAGTTTTTAAATATGTTTAGCTTTCATACTATTTAAATCATACATGAGGCATCTAGGTAATAATTTAGTATGAGTATGACTGTTATGAACATAGATTACTATCTAAGGCTAGCTCATGGGTAGTTGTCTAGATCTTAAATTACAGAGTGTCATATTATTGGTTTGGAAGCCTCTCCATACCCAGAGAGGCTATCACAATATCTGAAGGTTCTTGAAACTCTAGGCTTACCAACTTTGTGAATTTTAATAGTTTGATTATCTCTTGTGTTCTTTTGTCTTGTCTTCTTTCCTCTCCTCTCCTTTCTTCCCTTCTTTCCTCCTCCCTATCCTCTCTCCTTCCCTTCCCTTCCTTTCACTTCTTCTCTTCTCTCTCCTTGTCTTTCTTCTTTTTGTTTTCAAGTCATTACCAAAGGCTAGGAAGTCATTGCAGCATTGGGTATGGTGAATATATCATTTCAACTCTGTTCTCCAGTCCTGTAAAATTGTTAAATAGGATACTCTAGAATTTGTGCTATGTAAGGAGCCTCTCACTGAAGAATTTAAGCAAATTTGGAGGAGATTGCATTTCATAGTTTGAAGTATTCAACTGTACTGTCTAGACTGTTGAAATGAAGAGTTAAGATAATTA
Organism: Ailurus styani; assembly: GCA_002007465.1. Lineage (NCBI taxonomy): Eukaryota > Metazoa > Chordata > Mammalia > Carnivora > Ailuridae > Ailurus > Ailurus styani. Next base: position 52,755 of record LNAC01001685.1, read on the forward strand.
TCCATATTATTAAAAAAAATTCTGGTACTGATGAAAAAGTAGGGTCTGGGAACTTGATTGATTTGGACTGGCTGTTAATGTTGTTTGATTTCCCTGGATAATGTCTGAACTTTCCATTTCAGTTTGCCTTTATAACCCTTTGTGTTTTTAAATTATTTTTACATAAAGGTTATATGTCTGTGAATGGGCATTTTAATAGTATGGAAGGATATTTGGTCAAAACTAAACTTCTTTTCTATCATCTTCTGATAGCTCTTTCTCTAGAGTCAGTATTACTTTTTTTTTTTTTTTTGACAGAGAGAGAGAGAGAGAGAGAGATCACAAGTAGGCAGAGAGGCAGGCAGAGAGAGAGGAGGAGGCAGGCTCCCTGCTGAGCAGAGAGCCCGATGCGGGCCTCGATCCCAGGACCCTGGGATCATGACCTGAGCCGAAGGCAGAGGCTTTAACCCACCGAGCCACCCAGGTGCCCTAGAGTCAGTATTACTTTTATCTATTTATCTTTCCAGGGGTGTTTACTGTAGATGAGCACGTGTATGTTACTTCTTTAATTAAAAGAAAAATCTGAACATCTACTCTAAAAACGATGACATGGAATACCTTTCTTTACTTAAAGATGAATCTTAGAAGTCAGTCCCCATTAGTCTACACATAGCTATCTCTTGCTTGCCAATGACTACTTGGAATATATGTTCCCTTGTACCAAGGTCATAATACTAGAACCCTACTCATTGTTATTTATGTTCTTTACAGGCCTTTGTTAGTAAAAACATTAGTTTTGTAGACATATGTGAATATATATGTAGAATAAATTCTGGAAAGAGAAATTGGAATTTCTCAGTCCAAAAGTAGTGCATTTTGCATTTTTGACATTTATTGTTATTTCCAGATTGCCCTCCAAAGAAATGATCACAATTTACGTTCTCCAAACAATGTCTTCATAATTTTGGGGTTGATTTAGTGGCCCCTTAGTGATTAGCAGAAGTTCACTCCATAATCTATCAACATTAGTGATTTTCACAAAGCCTCAGAGTGATCACATACCCAGGCAGTGCAGCTTATATTAGGCATTCTTGTGCAAGGTCATGGTTGACTGTCGTGACATAGCTATAGCTGCTTCCATGAGTGTTTCCCTGTTTATTCTGCATCATTTCAATTGACCATTCAGAATCACATAGACTTACTAACCTTTATGTGTTATAAAAGAGGTCCTTTCTGACTAATATCCAGGCAGTTTTAAATGGTGCTTTGTCTAAAGGGTCCCTTTCTTTTGTTGATCCAGCTACTCTGTCACCACTGCTTAGAGGGATGTCCAGATATGTCTTCTTGTACCAAATCCAGCAGTGCCATGTCCCCTCACACCACCCACAACCTGTTTTTGAAATGACATCTCACAAGATTTATTGAGATGTTGTAATTTTCTAGCACTACAATGACTGTAATTAGTCGCTGACATACGATGATTTATTACTGGAGGTTTCCTTAGAAATTTACTTTCTGTTTTGGGGCTAGGGGACGAGTGTTAGAGTTTCAGATTTACAGGTCTTGTCCTGCACCACTTAACACATCAAAACTACATTTGGGATCCCTGGGCAACTTGACATCATCCTGACTCTGTCTCCAAGTAACACTGAAATGAATAGCAATTAAGAGTGCCGAAGAATGTACATGGCCAGATTAATTCTTCTTGATTAGGCCCTGGTGAATTTTTAAATATGTAAACAGATGAAAAGACTTTAAGATGTCGGCTAGTCAAAACCAAGAATCCAGGGAAACTTCTAACAATTCCAAAAAACAAGTCAGAAGACAAAACTCAAGACTATCAAAGCATGAAGAACAAGAGGAATCTCCCTGTGGCAAGGCTTGCACATAGAATGAAGATTAGAGGGATGTCCCTTAACGTAGTTAGGCAACATATTCTGTCTAAGAGTGTGCCAGAAGAAGTCAGGTAAAATGTGCAGCCCAATGAAATGTTTAGAGAGGTGAAGTAGTAAGGGAGAAGAGAAAGGATTATCCAAGAAGTATGAAGAGTGTAGTAGTGAGAAAAATGTCAGTATCAACTTGCACTCATACTTATTTTCTCACCCGCATTAACCATGCCATTTAAGTAATCTTGGATTGTTGTTAAAATGGGGCGTTTTTAGGTAATAATGGCTTGGTAAATAGAGGATTCTTTTGGAAGTCATACATTCCTCAGAGCCATTGTCTGTGTAGATTTCTCTCAAGAGTTCTAGGTCCCTGAACTGTTTTGTTTGTATGTGTGTGTGTTTTAATTTTGAAAATCCTATCACGTTCAGGATTTCTTTCTTGGTGAGTATATTGGCATTGATTGCGGCTGTGTTGTATCAGAAGCCCTTCCTGTAGTGTTACCTTTTATGACTTCTTAAGACCTGTTTTCTTATTGACTATGGAGCTGTGCACATAGCCATTGGAATGTCTGAGTATTAAATACTTCACTGTCTTTATGGAGTGTCCACTAACGCACATGGCTTTGTTTTTGTTTTTTTTTTTAGGGAGCTCACTGATTTCTCTCTAGTTAGACCCCCTCAGGCTCTTATGAGATAGAATGGAAAATGAATACTGCACTTCTACTGTGTATTATGATATTTTCTTGTCCATATTTCCTATTAGAATGTGAGATAATTGACTGTGTTTCCTTTGTGTTCCCAGCACATGGCACATTTCAGTGTGTCACACAGTCCCTAACATTAAAATGCTCAGTAAATCTGAGTGAATTCTACTTTTGGTTTTTTTATCTGACACCTTTTCTTGTACTTTCTGGGCAATAAGAAGTAGAGATCTGGGTTTCTGGTAGATTTATGCCTTATAATTAAGAAATATTGATTTAATATTTTTTTTGTCCTGTGGGCTTTATTTAATCATTTACTAATAAGATTTACTGAGCACCTTGCTGTTCTGTAGCCCTATACTTGATGGTGTTAGCTCCTTAGCACATAATTGTTTTGAATGGAATGATAATTAGGTTAATTACATGTACAAAACTAAGTGCTGTGTATGAAAAGATCGAGAGGAGGAAGGGAGAATGTAACTTTAAACATGGTTGGAAACTCATCAGGTAATGGCTTTCTTAATTTTATATATGCTTTGTCCTCCGTTGGTTGCAAGCAGTGAAGACTTCTTTAGGTTCAGTTAAGTAATGGTTTATCAGAAAGTGAAATACAGACATAAAGAAGAGGGAAATATGGATTGCCTGGGTAGCTCAGTGGGTTAAAGCCTCTGCCTTTGGCTCAGGTCATGATCTCAGGGTCCTGGGATCCTCAGCAGGGAGCCTGCTTCCTCCTCTCTCTCTGCCTGCCTCTCTGCCTACTTGTAATCTCTCTCTGTCAAATAAATAAATAAAATCTTTAAAAAAAAGAAGAAGAAGAAGAAAAAGAGGGAAATATCTTTCACATGGAAGGTTTGGATGGGAATTTTGGGAAAGCTGCACAACTGTGGTACACCTAGACCTCAACTAAGGCAGGCAAGTTCGGGACTAGAAGGTTATGTGGGGATCTTTTGACATTTATGTTATTGGGAGCATTAAGAGTTTAAGGATCCCTATTCCACTGTTGTAGAGTTACTGAGATTTACCCTTTCATTCTGTCTCATCTTTTGTAGTCTGTGCTTTTTTTACCCCGCCCCCTCTCTTTCCAAGTGAAGTACCTGCTCTTTTTTCATAGAAAGACTGGACCTTTCCAGTTCTAGGAGCAGTGCTCTTGTGAGGGGCGACCTGGTAGATTCCTGCTCTGTGATCAGTTACACCTTACTAGGTGTCCCCCACAGTCCTGAAACGTGTTGCTGAGGGGGTTGCCTTCAATGGAAAGAACTCAATATTTGATCAAATTAAGTGGAGTGAGAAAGGGATTACATGATACTAATATAATGGGAAATGCAGGTTAATTTAACTATGTAATAATAATAATCCTTTGAGAACAAGTACTTGATTGAAACTAGTCTGTTTCCTCAATTCACTTTATTTTTTTTAAAGATTTTATTTATTTATTTCACAGAGGGAGAGAGATCACGAGGCAGAGAGGCAGGCAGAGAGAGGGGGCGGGGGAAGCAGGCTCCTCACTGAGCAGGGAGCCCGATGCCGGCCTCGATCCCAGGACCCTGAGATCATGACCTGAGCCGAAAGCAGAGGCTTTAACCCACTGAGCCACCCAGGCGCCCTCCTCAATTCACTTTTTAATTGATTGCTAGAAATCAAGAACATTCCTAAAATATCACAGAGATTTCACAGCAGATAATTTGAGCCTCTTAACTTTTTGTACACCTGTCAGGTGTTCTCCACAACTCCACCAATTGTAGAAGGATCAGAATCCATATTGGAAATATATGCCCAGTTCAGTTCAGCTCCATAGTGCCATCAATTCTTGCACCTATGAGATTCTAGAGATTTGGGCTAAATGGAGCCACATTCATCATTGTCGTAGAATTCTGCCAGTGCTTAAAAGGTGCTACAGGGAACTATAACTCGTGTACCGAATTAAAAGATTGTAAGCTCCACTGGTGTAGCCAAAAGCAAACTCAAAGTTGAGTGGCATCAGCTCATGAGTAGAAAATTACTTGACACTGAATTTTGGTCTGCCTCTGAATGCCATTCTTTCAAGCAGAGCAGGGGAAAGTTGAAGTCTATGTTGTTATAAGATGTTTATTTCTACACTCCCATTTCTTGTTCAAATTGAAAGCTTTTGCAGAGTGTGTTTCACTGAAACCCTCAAAAGAAAGTGACATGTTACTACATGGGAAGACAAAGATAGAGTCTGTTCAGTAATGATTATGCAGTCAAGGCTTTATCTACTTGCCGATAATTTGTGGTTTATTTTTAATCCTCTGCCAGTTTCTTTCCTCCCTGTTGCATTACCTGCTGATTACAACCCTGGGCCAATCAGTCACTATTGAGTACTTGGTGAATTTTACTTTTTTAAATTGGCTGAAAGAAAATATATATTTCAAAATGGACATATTATTAGTAGCTAATACTTATTGAATACATATTATGTGGCGCATTCAATATATTAAATTTAATGTTCACAGAAACCTCACGATGGAAAGAGCTATCATTATTACTGTTTTCCTAATGAGTGAAGTGAGGCTTGGAGAAAGTTAACTAACCTGTCAAGGTCTCAAAGACAGTGAGTGACAGAGTCAGGTTTACACCCTTGGAAAACTGGGTCAATATTCATCCATGGTTGACGTGACCACATTGAGGATCATGACCTATACTACTTTTACCTCCCAAACACATATATGGTGTGGAGTTCAGTTTGGAAAATGATGACATCTAAACCATGAAGAATTTAGGATATTTAGCTTGTAGTGATGGAAATTCAGTGCAAGGGATGAGAGTGCAAGGGATTAGATATCCTCACTTATACAAAACGCTTTTAAGTGGAAGAAGATCTGTTTTGCATTACGTAGAGGTAAGAACCAAGATATATTAAGGAAACCACAGGGAGGCCACTGAGTGGAATGGTCCAAAAATAAATAGGGTGTCTCAACATGTATTGAGACATCACTAGAAACATTAAAAAATAGGCTAGATTTTTTTTTTAGGACTCTTAAATCAATGGATTGATTATGATGTATTATAGAGAATCAATATTCAAAATACACTGTATGGAACATCCAGGAAGTACAAACCATAATTTTCTAAGGACAAATACTGGGGAAATGCTTCTTTTGTCAATTTATAATATGTATTAGAACATTAAAGGGCAAGACAGTATTCAGGAAAACAAAATAAAAGAATTTCTCAAACTGTTTATCTAACCCTGTATTTATCAAGATTTTAAATGTATTATTATTTTTAAATAGCACAAAACTCTTCTTGTGGCATGGATTAAGAGCCCATATAACATTGTTTGCAAATACTCATTTAAACCTACATATGTAGAGACTTTCTTTGGGTGTTGGATGCAGCTATTAGTAATGAGAAACAAAAGAACCTTTGGCTTTATTTTCAGATTTATGCGAAAAAACCAGTAGTTTTAAACAGTGCGGGGATGGGTAGAGTTAGTTATTTTAGATACGCTGTTTTGCATTCTCTTGTATACTTGGAAATAATCAAGTGTTAATGGCATTAAATTTCCTTTAGCAAACATGTGAAGAAGAACGTGTCTCTGGACTTTGATTTTAATTTCTTATAACGGGTCTTATTTTCCCTGGGTATGTTTCTACTTAAAAACAGATGCTCTCTGAAAAATTCATGAAAACTGAAAATATGCTGAAGACTTTGGAGAGAGGCCTTTACCCTGTTATTAGATTGTTTTTAATGAATGGTCGTTTTTCTCATCTGCTTGGTAGTTAACTTCATGACGTTGAACAAACTTCCTGGTGTTTATAGAACTCATTTTCTTCATTTACCTACTTAACCAGATTGTACATAAAATGACATACCACATATCAGTGTTTATATGAATAAATAGATCCTTTCAAACAAATTTCTGTTGGTGATTTCATGAAGGAATCTTGCAGTTTTGGCAAATAGACATGTTTTCCGGAATGAAGGTTTTTTCCAAAACTGGCATTATATGTAAATTTTACCTATTATCATTTGCTGGCTCCTGAAACCATTTACACTGAGAATTAAAATATATCTTAAGCAGGGGGTGGTTGGGTGGGGATGGGTGAAATAGGTGATAGGGATTAAAGAGTACACTTACCTTGATGAGCACTGACTAATGTATAGAATTGTTGAATCACTATATTGTACACCTGAAATGAGTATAACTGTATGTTATCTATACTAGAATTAAAATTTTAAAAACTTAATAAAAGATAAATAAGGTATATTGTAAGAATTTTTAAAGATGATCTAAAAAACTCCAGTGGAAGTGCATCACAGCCTTATTCATTATCAGAAGTAATATGCCATTCTGGTTTGAATTGTCAAATGAAAATTCAAGTGCTTAAATTTAAAGATCAAATTGGCTTTATTCAGCAATTCATGATTCGGGCAGCATCCCACATAGCAATAGAAAGAAGCTGCACAGAGCTGTAGAAAAGGAAAGGTTTTTGAAGACAGAGACGGGGTGGAGAAAGGACATTATTAGCGAAGTATGCACTGTGCAGCCCAGGCTGCTCTCCCAAGGGGGATGGAAGGGTCTGTCCTGCAGAACACCTGCCTAGTGCTGACCAGGTAGTTCTGTGTTAAAGCTTACATTCCTGGATGATTGAAACTGTGGTTAGGTTAGAGATTAAGTCTTGGTTTGCTGATATGTCATTTAACACAAGTAACTCCATTTTGGGCCTGCTCTCACCTTTGTAACAAATTATAATTTTTATTTGCCATATGAGGATTTGTACATGTTTATCTTCAACTTTACATTTTAATTTTGGAAAAAAAAAAGACTCTCAGAATCTTCAGTATGGAGTTAAAATTTAACCCTGGAGAAAAGATACTGCAGTGGCTTAGTCTTTTATTCTGGAGCTCTGAACCGCTGAGAGCCAGATCTGACAGTATAAGCAAAAGCAACAGTCCCGGGGTGGGATTATAATTCAAACCTCTGATTTTTCCAATTCAGTGTGAGTAAGAGGATATGATATGAGTGAACAGCAGCCTGTGAGAAAGCTACAAGTGTAGAACCAATGGTATTTAATTCAGGTAATAAAATATAATTCTTAAACACACACTAAATTAAAAAGCCAGAAGATGCAGTTTTAATTACATGCCTTAACTAGAAGTACGATATTTGTAGAGTAGCTTATCCAATTATATGTAAATTTGTTCCTTCGGCACAATTTGCTTATATAAGCACTATTAGTTTAGCATAAAATGTTTGTTTGTTATTGAAATTGGCTTTAGTATAACTTCTGGATGTTGATAAATTGTTGCATTTTTGAGGATCATTCATAGCTCTCCATAGCAACTCTTCTCAGTGTGTGCAGTTTTTATTTAAAAAAATTTTTTTTGAGGTTTTTATTTATTTGACAGGTAGAGAGAGAGCACAAGTAGGCAGAGCGGCAGGCAGAGGGAGAGGGAGAAGCAGGCTCTCCGCTGAGCAGGGAGCCCGATGTGGGGCTCGATCCCAGGACCCCGAGATCATGACCTGAGCCGAAGGCAGATGCTTAACCAACTGAGCCACCCAGGCGCCCCACTATTTCATTGATTTCTAATCTAATCTTTATTAGAAATGTCCTCTCCATGGACAATTAATTAATGGTAGATGTAATTAAGGTTTGTATGAAAACGTCATCTTTTTAAATGTAATCCATTTTAACTTTGTGATATGACTGGTATGGACTGAACATTGAACTTAGAATGTGAGTACTTGGAATCCTGTCCAATTTTGGGTGATTTCTAGGACTTAGATCACAGACCCAGAATCAGAGAATTTGGAATTTGAAACAGTACTTTTCCCTGGTTACCCAGTAGGGGTTGTGTTAGCCGAGATGGCCGAAAGAGCCTCTGGAAGTTTCTACCCGGTCTGTTCATCTCCCACACTGAATCTGGGCTGTCCTTGTGCAATGAGTAGATGCAGTGGAGGGGATGACTTCTGTGACTACATCTCAAGGAGCCTTGTAGCATCCACTTTTTTTCATGGCATGTTCCCTCTGGGAGAAGCCACTCCCATGTTAGAAGTCTGATGAATATGCTGTGAGGGCACTCAGGCTAGCCCTGTGGAGAAAGAGTGACTTCTGGTCAAACATGTGCTGTTCTAGTTGTCCCCCTTGATGGGCTAGACATGTGAATCACCTTGGACAACCCCGCCCAGCCAAGCCATCTGATAATTTCAGTCTTAAGTGACTGTAATTGCATGGAAGACTCCAGCGGATAGCTGCCCAGCTGAGCCCATTCACAGAAATATGAGAAATAATAATTCATGGTAATAAGTCATAGAGTTTCTGAGTGGTTTGTTATCCAGCACTAGATATTCAAAAACAGGTTTGTTGTGAAGAGGAAGGGAGATAATGTGTTAAATTCCTCATATGAAGGTGAGCAGCTGTTTTATTATAATTGTTTTGACAATCCCGAAACCAAGGCCTTTCTCCCTAATATCCTCAGAGGTTTCATTATAATTTGCCATTGTGATGAGGATAGTGATCATTCTGTATTCCCTGGACAAGTATAGAGAGTGAATATTTGTGATTGGCTGGCAGCCAAGCTGGTCATTCTTTTTCCTTACTGGAGGAGTTTTAAAAATTCTATCTTTTCTTTACTCATTTATTTTTTCATAATGAGTGGGATTTTCGACAGTAACAGACTTTTATTGTTATAGCAATAACAACATGTAGAACATCTGATGGGTCCTCATTCTGGATGACACAGGGCCCATTACTCTCTTTTTATAGATTCTTTGTCTAGGAAACTATAGGGGAAATAAGATGTGTTGGATTTTGAGAAAGTGGCAGTAAGTTGACCAGTTGCTTGAGCAGCTTCCCAACAATTGAGAAAGGCTGCTAGAGTGAATGTCAGAGTGAAATTGGTTTTTTGGTGGTGTTACAAGCAAGCAGATAATGAAACAAAGAAAGAAGAAAGAAGTAGGTGGTACCCAGAGGGGAAGAAATGTTGGATTTGATCTTGGAACACCAGAGCAGTCTGTGGTAGGTTGAATGGGAGGCGTTGGAAGACAGAAAGGAGCAAGTAAGTGTTGGTTGGGACATTATCACCTATTGGGCTCATTCCCTCCTTTCTCCAATTAATTTTAGCTTTATTTAGTTCTTTTCTCTAGAGGGGGAAAAAAAAGGTGACCTGGATTGTTTTCTTTCTATTATGGTTGTGGATAGTCAAACAGCATTTTTTGCAAAGTCTGTTTTATTATGTAGTTCTTCAGGTTTCTTTCTTTCTTTTTTTTTTTTTAAGATTTTATTTATTTATTTGACACAGAGAGAGAGATTACAAGTAGGCAGAGAGGCAGGCAGAGAGACAGGGAGAGGAGGAAGCAGGCTCCCCGCTGAGCAGAGAGCCCGATGCGGGCCTCGATCCCAGGACCCTGAGATCATGACCTGAGCCGAAAGCAGAGGCTTTAACCCACTGAGCCACCCAGGCGCCCAGTTCTTCAGGTTTCTTAAGTGGCATTGTCTCACCAAACCTAGAGTCTTCATGCATATAGTGACCGCTGCTAGCACAGAGGATTAGAAGAAGATAATGCTATTTTGTAAGGAGTAATAAAGAGTAAGTTACACATTCCAGTGTGGATCTATTCTCAAAAGAGAATAACTCAGAGTTTCTCCATAGCTTTTTTTTTTTAAGATTTTATTTATTTATTTGACACAGAGAGAGATTATAAGTAGGCAGAGAGGAAGGCAGAGAGAGAGGAGAGAGGAGGAAGCAGGCTCTCTGCTGAGCAGAGAGCCAATGTGGGCCTTGATCCCAGGACCCTGAGATCATGACCTGAGCTGAAGGCAGAGGCTTTAACCCACTGAGCCACCCAGGCGCCCTCTCCATAGCTTTTTAAAGAGTCTCTGATTTCTGTATTTTTCTTAGCTATACATAGATTTTATTTCAAGGAAAATTTTACATATTGAACTTAGAATCTGTACTTGGATTCCTGTCCCAGTTTGGACGGTTTCTAGGTCTTAGATCACAAACCCAGAACCAAAGACCCTGTTTCTTATTTGTAACCTGAAACCATTACATTGTTTACATTATTTTTAATATTTACTGATTCTCTGTAGTGTTAAAGTGGACAAATGAAAGCCCTCGAGGATGAGAAATTTATATTCGAATGTAACACAGTAAATATATGTGTATTGCTGCTTGAATTGTTAGAAAATTTTAGGAAATTACTTGTATGCCTGAGTTCATGAATTATTCAATTTAGGGTTTCTCCTTTCACATTTATCATTGGTTAGGTCCTTTAACAATCTTTTGATTTATTAAAAGTCACTTTCCAGAATTAGATTTAAAACCTTATTATTTTCTTATGATTTTCTTTTGAAAATTGAGTGTGTGTCATATAAAACCTGTATTTCTTTTCTATGAGTTTGCTCATTCTTTTATTATGGAAGATAATTCTTTAAGAACTGATGGAATTAAAAAAAATCGACCTCATCTGATAAAGTAGCCCACAGAAGTAAAGGGACATTTTATGATCTTTCTTTGCTTATTGGAAAGACAATTGAGTTGGGGCATGCCCATCTGACTTCCATTAGGAGATGGAATACTTGCTTGTGCCTAGAGGTATTTGGTCTCCTGGTGGTCATTTGCCTCTCAATCCTCGCTGCAATTTTAGGAAAATTGTGCTTCTACAGGGGCTATGTGTCAGACTCAGCTATGAAACTTCTTATTAATAGAGATTCCCTGGCCCCACTATCAGATTTATGAAATGAAAATCTCCAGGACCTCACAGGCGATTTGAATTCATACACAGTTTGAGTCTGAGAACTACTTTACAGACAGGACAGCAGGTCGATGGATGATAGAATCTGGTCTGAAGCATAGAAAAGCTTTAAGAGGAGAACATGGGGACATCCTTAATTTAAGAAACACTTGGGGACATCTGGGTGGCTCAGTTGGTTAGGCAGCTGCCTTTGGCTCAGGTCACGATCCCAGGGTCCTGAGATCAAGCCCTGTGTCAAGCTCCCTGCTCAGTGGGGAGCCTGCTTCTCCCTTTCTTCCTGGTGCGCATGCTATCTCCGTCTCTCTCAGTCTCTCAAAAAAGAAAAAAAAAAAAAAACAACAACAAGACAAAAGAACAAAAAACACACTTGGATGCTGTGAATGACATAATCACTGCTAAAAATCTGTGATATTTCTAAGGCATATTTATGTCCCTAGTTGTCCTCATGATGTCTCCAGTTAACCTCTAGTGCAGAGGTTCTCAGGCCAGTGGGGCAGTTTTGTCCCCAGGGGATATTTAGTAATGTCTGGAGACATTTTCATTGTCATAACTAGGGGAATGCTGCTGGAATCTAGTAAGTAGAGGCCAGGGATATTGCTCAATGCACTTCTATGATTGAAAGAGCTCCCGTATTAGTCCAAAATATCAATAGTGCCAAGGTTGAGGAACTCTGATCCAGTGGAGTTCAATGAAATCCTTAAATAAAAATATTCATGGCTCCAGCATTGAAAAGGGTGTGACAGATCAGGCAGGAGAGCATTTGGAGGGCCTGTGTGGCACTTGAGGAAGCCAGATGAGGTAAGGTCGAAGAGAAGGCATGAACATAGGCTGAAGGTTAGGGACAGGAGTAAGGGTTCTAATGCATATTAAGATCTTGGAAAGAGGTATATTCACTGGAATGTTATTTTCCATAAAAGTCTCATATAAAATACAAATATCTTAGAGTCTGAAAAAAACAAAGCATATTTAATATCACCTTTAAGTTACTAAATCTCCTCTATTCTATATACCCTATTGGTAGTTCTTGAGCCTTAAAAACTTAACAACACAAGAGAATGGTAGCATAAGTGAGCCAGAGAGAATATGGTGGTGAATTAGCATTCTGGGATTGTTGTCATCAGAGGAAGCATTTGAGAAAGAGTGGGATAATTGATGTTGTCTCTTCAGGGCTAGTAATGGGATGATAGTGTTGCTAGAACTTGTTGGGAGAGCTGGAGCTGATTGATGCAGATGAATGGGTAGTATGGGAACCTTGCGATTTAATTAATTAATTATTTTTTGAGAGAGAGAGAGAGAGAGAGAGTACGGGGGGGGGCAGTGGGAGAGGGAGAGAGAATCTCAAGGTGACTGTAGCCAAGCACAGAGCCTCACTCAGGGCTTGATCTCATGACCCTGAGATCATGACCTGAGCCAAAATCAAGAGTGAGACACTTAACTGACTGAGCCATGCAGGCACCCTGGAACTTTGTTATTTAAAATGCACTGTTTATTGTCTTTATAACAGCATCTCTAATTGCCTGATCTGTGTCCAGATTGGTTGTTCAGAATGGAAATGGTTATCATAAGTATGAGAACTGGTTCTTGGCTTCTTGCAGCTTAATGTCTAATTGGAGAGAGGAGGCTACTGCCATGAAACAGCAGAAGCCCATTGAAGTTCATAGTCCATCACCTTTCTGTTAGTTACTAATTTTCTCTTGGCAGATATTCTTTCCCCATGTTTGTTCTGTTTGGTCTGTGAGCTGTTGACTTCATCCCTGGTTTTAGGGTTGAATCTGTGTTGTAGGCAGTGTCTCAAGCATTTGGTTATAATTCTCATTCATGTATGGACCTATGATCTCACGTGATCCATTTAGGTCTGTTGATGCTAATTCTGGGACTTTATTTTCTTTACTTCTATATTTTGAGGTGTGAGGATGTAATTCCAAATTCTTGGCTGTCATCTTGCCATTCTGAAGGGAGGTACTGACTGAGAATATATTCAATTCAAAGCAGAAAAGAGCTTGAGACACATGATATTGTCTGTATTCCTGGAGGAAGCTGTTCCTGAAGCATATTTAGTTGCAGAATTCACTTATGTAAACCATTGCATTTTCATTTTGGTTATACCAGTTTGTATTGTATTTTCTTTTATTGATGACTAAAAAAAATTACTAGAAATACACCAATGTAGGGAAAACTGTACAAGAAAGAAGGCAAGTAATAACTCAGAATCTAGATTTTCATACTCCATTACTTAGTCTTTTTGAACAAATTCATAATATTTCCCATTTTTGTGCATTTATGTTTTGGCAATTTTAATAAAATGCACAGGTTCTCTGTTAATGTTTTTTTTTTAATTTTTTTTTTTAAAGATTTTATTTATTTATTTCACAGAGGGAGAGAGTTCACAAGGAGGCAGAGAGGCAGGCAGAGAGAGAAGGGGAAGCAGGCTCCCTGCTGAGCAGAGAGCCCGATGCGGGCCTCGATCCCAGGACCCTGAGATCATGACCTGAGCTGAAAGCAGAGGCTTTAACCCACTGAGCCACCCAGGCGCCCTCTGTTAATGTTTTATTTAAGGTACTTTTTAATATTTAGAGAGTTGTATTTCAGAAGTGATATGATAGTAATTTGTGAGAGTTTAATTCTTAAAAATGAAAGGGTTACATTGTTTCCTTGGTGAAAACAAAAAGAAGAAGAAAGAAAAAAATCTAGTGTTCTAGTTGTGTAAACAGAGGCAGTGCACTTCATGGTGTTTGCAATTACAGATACCACTCAACAGAATTGGCCATGTTTGTTTGCTTTTTTATTAGTATACTATAGGAATTAATTCATTGTAAGTTCTTTTCTTCTCCAACAACTCCAAAGAAGTAAAGATAGAAGTAAATATATGAGGGCGCCTGGGTGGCTCAGTGGGTTAAAGCCGCTGCCTTCGGCTCAGGTCATGATCCCAGGGTCCTGGGATCGAGGCCCACGTCGGGCTCTCTGCTCAGCGGGGAGCCTGCTTCCTTCTCTCTCCTCTCTCTCTGCCTGCCTCTCTGCCGACTTGTAGTCTCTCTCTCTGTGTCAAATGAATAAATAAAAATCTTTAAAAAAAAAAAAATAAGTAAATATATGAATTATCAGTTTGAAGGACTAGTTGCATGTCATCTGGCTTCACGTGATTGCTGAAATGCAAAAAAAAAAAAGGTCTTTAAATAGGACATCTGTGACATAACAAATTATAATCTGGGAGAGGAAGAATATTTTCACAGTGTCTAAATCCATTGAATCAAAATAATCATATAGATCATACTTGAGTTCAGATATAACCTAGATAAATTCTCTAGCCGTGGCACCCATCTGTCAAAAAATAAAACTGTGGCTCTCACTTAAAATGGCTCTTTTAGACTAAGGTCATCAAGCTGTATCTAAAATGGACATGAAATGTCAATTTCATACGTTATAGTGGCACATTTCATATTGCTCTACTTAAGGTTATGTCAGCCTTACCCATAAAAAGCAAGTGATTTAGATCTTATTCTAAATGAACTAAGCAGAGAAATCAGCAATGGGACTGCCTTGCCACTAAAGACAAAGGGAATGTGCAGAGGGCAGCATACTTCTCCATTGTCCGAACTCTGGAACTGGGCAGTGTTTTAAAATGGGATGTCTTCTCTTTACTTTTTCACATTCTAATTCCCTGTGATAATTGTTGGGGGTGGAATTTTTGGCAAGATGCTTTATTCAAAATGAGTTTTGTTGCCTGGCATTGATTCACTTGCTTGAGTTTTATGTAATTTTGTGTAACTTTATCATGTTGGGAGGTTTATGAACCTTCTGTAGAAAGAAGATTGTGTTTGGGGAGCTATGCTTATGGTTTTACTCAAAAGTGACAGAAAGTTACTGCAGATGATTCAAGCAGAAAGAAATGAAATTTTTTGAAATGTATTGAACGTTGGAGAGTCAGTCTTAGAAAATGGCAAGAATCAAGGAGGCCAGATATGCATCTCCATAACTATAAGTTCCCAGGGAAATAGTGTCCTTGACACACATGGCTGCTCGGTCCTGGCTGCTACTGCTGTGACACTGGACGTTACTGCTGGTACCAGTGCTGCTGCTGTCCTGAGTCTGAATGTTGCTGTCTCTGTAGCCACCATGCTCACACCACTCCTAATGTTTTGCTTCTCTGGATCCCCTTTGTAGGCCTGAGAGCAATGTATCTTGTTGGCTGAGCATGTATTGGGCATTTGTTCCCAAGCAGCAAGGAGGCTGGGAAGGTGAGAAGCCTGCTATTTTGGCTTCTATAACAGGAATGCAATTGTCTCCCAATATGTATTCTGATGATACTTCCCCCCAAAAAGGAAGAGGCTTCAAATGCTTGGCAGTCAAAAACAGATAATTGTCATGATATGGTTTTTTGGGGAGAGGAGATAAGTTTTTGGGAAAGCAGGAGAGAGAGAGAGAGAGAGAGAGAGAGAGAGGGAGAGAGGGAGAGAGAAACAGAGAAACACACCTCAATTCAAAGAAAAATATTTTCATTCCAGTCTTAACTATAATGACTTTCAAATAGGATATGTTCCCTTCTTGGGCTCTGAATGACATTTCAAACATTGAAATTGGATTTGACGCTGTCACCCTATTTCTTGTCCACACTTATTTTTATGCAGTGTATTTTGTCACAGCATCGGTATAGACCTAGCTTTGCAAAGACATGACCATCAAAAGGAATGTAGTGCAATCTGTTGTTGAAACCGAACTCCCTGGGACAATCGTGAGAGTGCAACATAACTTAGGAACCATGAAATTAGATTGTCAATGTATTTCTCATGGGATGGTGATGGAAATTAGAGACTAAGGGCAGTTTTACAGCACTGCCTAATTGGGAGTGTCACAGCACCTGGATGATTCCAGGACCAAGAGCTGGCAAAAGCCCTGCCAGTAAACACTCCTCCTCAGTGTAGCCACCCTCCTTCTGTTCGATTTCCTTTTCTAAATCAATTTGGCATTTATCACAGATGTATATAGCCTTTTCTTTTTAATCCATGAAACTCACCTAACATACTGAAGCTTTGAAAATATTTATTGATTTATGAGTGACACACCTTCTTATACGATTAGCAAAAAGTTGAATGTCTTTGCTCCTCACGTCAGGCCAATAAAGATTTAAAGACTTAGGCCTATATGAAAACATGGTTCCCTTTTTTTTTTTCTTTCTAAAGATTTATTTATTTATTTTAGAGAGAGAGAAAGCACACAAGGGGGTGAGGCAGAGGAGGAGGGAGAGAATCTTGAGCAGACTCTGTCCTGAGTGCAGAGCCCAGCTTGGGGCTTGATCTCACCATCCTTACATCATGACCTGAGCTGAAATCAAGAGTTGAATGCCTAACTGACCAGCCTCCCATGGCTTCCCCCTCCTTTTTTTGGTAGTACAGATTAGCACAAAGTTGGAGTTTGTCTCAAAATTTATATTGCGTTTGGAAAAAATACTTCATTTTCCTTTTTTCTTTTTCATTTGCTCTCTACTTATTTATGCCTGGGTCTGTCATATATGTAAGTTGGCTGTCATTGTGTTAAGAGTACCCTCTGATATTGTTAAGAATCCCAGTTTCTTTTCTTTTGAAGTTCTCAAGTTTTATAATTTACCAGCCTAAGCAAACTCAGTGTAAAATCTACAAGGTAGAGGGTTATATGAAGCACTCAAATTGGTATCACTTAATCCTATTTCAGCTGGAATAACAGTTGCTGGGAAAGTTGGGGAAACATTCCTGAAATGTAGAGCACTTTTGTATTTTAAATGCTTTTCCTCTGGGTGCCTGGGTGGCTCAGTGGGTTAAGCCTCTGCCTTCAGCTCAGGTCATGATCTCAGGGTCCTGGGATCAAGCCCTGCATCAGACTCCTTGCTCAGCAGGGAGCCTGCTTCCCCCTCTCCCTCTGCCTGCCTCTCTGCCTACTTGTGATCTCTCTCTCTCTCTCTCTCTCTGTCAAATAAATTAATAAAATCTTGAAAAAAATAAAAAAAATAAATACATGCTTTTCCTCCATTACAAAAGGCAACTTTCTATCAAGTTGTCATGCAGGCTGTTGTGGTAGACAGTAATGGCCCGCACCAAAGATGTCTATGTCCTAATCTCTGGAAAGAGGGTGAGAGGAGAGTCAGAGAAGGAGGCCAACCTGATGGTGGCATAGTGATGAGATAGCTAGCTTTGAAGGTGCAAGAGGGCCACAAACTAAGGAATGAGAGCCCCCTCTAGAAGCCAGAAAAGGCAAGGAAACAGATTCTACAAGACCCCTCAAAAGGAACACAGCCTGCCAACACTTGATTTTCACTCCGTGAGACTGATTTCAGACTTGACTTCCAGAACTATAATATAATAAATTCATAGTGATAAAAAGCACTACATTTGTGGTAACTTTTCACATCAGCAAGAGGAAAGGAATTGCAGATGTGAAGTTGAAGAAACCATAGAAACTCAGACTCTAGAATGATACGGCTCTCAGAGTCTCAAACTGGTAACTATATAATCACCTTTACTGTTCTCAGGTTTGCCATAAGCAGCATTAATTATACCATGCTTGTGTTCAGGCAGATGTACTCTCGCTATCATATACTTTTTACATGGGGTTCCGGTGTTTGCCTCCAAAAACCTTAAAACCTTTGGCAGATGCATCTGTTTTATGAATCCAGCTTTAATAAAACCTAAAGACTGAAATGCACTAAATCATTTGCTGTTAGTGGCTTAGTCAGGAAACAAGGGTGGCTATACAAAAATAAACCTTCTGGCCAGTGGACCTTGCTACCATCGTACATATTTCTTTATCCTGAGACACTTATTTTTATAACGCTTTGTTTCTGTCATAGAACTGTTAATCATTCACACATAAACGTGTAGGACGTTGTTTGCTTTTCCATGGGACTATCTTGATTGGTCATACAGCGGGGAATGGAAACCAGGGATGTACAGTGTGGATGCATACATCTTTTTCCTGTATTTGCGGAAGCATCTAGCTCTATATTTGATTACTGTGAATAATACTTTCTCATAAAAATTTTTGTAATCTCTTCAAAATGTAATTTTTTTTTTAAGGAGCTCGGACCTTTGCCTTTCTGTCTTTTGGATATTCTTTCATTTCTCACTCCAGTTTTCTTAATCATCCCTTCCCTTACCAGTTCAGATACTAGTATAGCTGCCTTTGCAAATGGTCAGAGGAGGGCAAGGAGAAGGGGGAAAGAAGGGATGGGGAAGAACAGGGAGGAGATTGAGAAAGGGAAAGGGGAAGCAGCAGTGTTTACTAGAAATTAAGGGTTTGATTTCATGCATATAATGCAAGATCTTGAGAGAATCCAGGAGAAAGTTTGCATGTGGCTTTCAGGTTTTATGAATGAACTGTCTTATTTTTTGTGATTGTGAATTGGTGAAACTGTACTGTACTTCTACTCTTCTCTGAGGAAACAAAATGAGTACTCTTTGGCCTTAACCTCTTTTTTCCTTAACTACATTCAAATGTATGTCTTGCTTTGTACTTTTATTACATAAGTGGTTAATCTCCAGGTAACTTGACATATAAGTGCTCACCCGCTCTGGATGGCTTACCATACTACAATTACAGCCACACATTTTCCTACCATCTCATGACTTTTGGGACATTTTCATTGATTCATTTTACAGACTGCATTTTTTTAAAGTTTCCCATTTTCTTTGTAACTTGGAATGAACCATGACCAAATTAATGGGTGATATAGTTCTTTTTAGATCTGTGTTTTCTTCTTCCTTTATTTGTGGATTTCGTTCACAGATATTTTCATAAATGTTTTGATTGCTAATGAGGTTAAACTAAATATTATCAATTCTAATTTTGTATAAACTATGTGCCTAAACTCTATTAGGTTCAATAATGTTCCTTTTTTATTTAATCTTCACAAAAACTTTTACAAGGAGATGAAAATATTCCCATTTTAGAGATGAAGAGTCTGGGGCTCAGAGAGTTACCAGCAGAATGCAGTTTATCTTGCCAGATTGCTTTAGCTGGAACTGCCAGTACTGTGTTGAATAGGAGTGGTGAAAGGGGCACTCTTAAATTGTTCATGATCTTAGAAGAAAATCTTTCACCCTTTTACCAATGAGTATGATGTTAGCTGGGAACTTGTTATATATTGCCTTTACTATGTTGAGATATGTTCTTTCTTTGCTAAACTCTCTTGTTAACAGTTTTTATCGTGAATGGATAAGGAATTTTGTCAAATGCTTTTTCTGCATCTATTTAGATGATCATATGATTCTTTCATTCTACTCTTGTGATGTATCATACTGATTTGTATATGTTGAACCATCCTTGCATCCCTGGGTAAATACCACTTGATCATAGTGAATGATCCTTTTAATGTACTGCTGAATTTGGTTTGCTAGTTATTTATTGAGAATTTTTGCAAGTATATTCATCAGGAATCTGTAGTTTTCCTAATAGTATGCTTTTCTGGTTTCGTATCAGGATAATGCAGCCTCATAAAATGAGTTTGGGAGTGTTTCCTCTTTGATTTTTTTTGGAAGAGTTTGAGGATTGGTCTTAATACTTTTTTAGGGACACCTGGGTGGCTCAGTGGGTTAAAGCCTCTGCCTTTGGCTCAGGTTATGGTCTCAGGGTCCTGGGATCGAGCCCTGCACTGGGCTCCCTGCTCGGCGGGGAGCCTGCTTCCTCCTTTCTCTCTGCCTGCTTCTCTGCCTACTTGTGATCTCTCTCTCTCTCCTGTCTGTCAAAATAAATAAATAAAATCTTAAAAACATATTTTTTAAGAATGTTTGCTAAAATTCACCAGTGAAGCCATCTAGTTCTAAGCTTTTCTCCTTTGGGAGATTTCTGATTACTAATTCAATCCCCTTACTAGTAATGGAACTATTTAGATTTTCTGTTCATTCTTGATTCAGTCTTGCTAAGTTGCATGTTCCTAGGAATTTTTCCATTTATTCTAGGTTGTCCAGTTTGTTGGCATATAATTGTTCATGGTAGCTTCTTATGATTCTTTGAATTTCTGTAGTATCCATTGTAATGTTTCCTTTTTCATTTATAATTTTGTTCCTTCCTTTTTTCCCAGATTAGTCTAGCTAAAGGTTTGCCAATTTTGTTTCATTTTGAAGAACCAATTCTTAGTTTGGTTAATGCTCTCCATTGTTTTTCTATTCTCCATTTATTTTTGCTCTAATCTTTATTATTTCCTTCCTTCTGCTAACTTTGGGCTCAGTATGTTCTTTTTCTTTAAGGTGTAGAGCTTCTTGCTTTTCAATGTAGGTCTTTATTACTATGAACTTCTCTCTTAGAACTGCTTTTGCTGCATCCTACTAACTCTGGTATGTTGTGTTTACATTTTTATTTCTCTCAGTAGACTTTTTTAAATCTCCCCTTTAATTTCTTCTTTGACCCATTGCTTGTTCAGGAGAGTACTGTTTAATTTCCATGTGTTTGTCAGTTTTCCATTTTCTGGGTGTTACTGATTTCTAGTTTCATGCCAGGTGTGTCCAGAGAAGACACTTGGTATGATTTTGGCCTTCTTGAATTTTCTAAGGCTTATTTTGTGGCCTAACATATGGTCTTTCCTAGAAAGTGTTACATGTATGCTTGAGAAAAACATGTATTCTGCTATCATTGGATAGGATATTCTGTATATGTCTGTTAGGTCCATATGTTCTATACTTTTATTCAGATGCACTGTTTCTTTATGGATTATCTGTTCATTCTGTTGTTGAGATTTGGGTATTAAAATTTCCAACTATTATTGTATTACTGTTTATTTTTCCTTTTAGCTCTGTTAGGTTTTGATTTATATATTTAAGTGCTCCAACGTTGACACATATATAATTAAAACTATTATGTCCTCTTGAAAGAATGATCCTTTTATCATTATATAATGATCTTCTCTGTCTTTTGTTCCCCCAGTTTTTGTTTAAAGTTCATTTTGTCTGACATGAATTTAGCTAACCCTGCCTTTTGATTGTTTACTATTTGCTTGAAATATCTTTTTCTGATCCTCCACTCTCAGTCTATGTGTGTCTTTAAGGCTAAATTGAGTCTCTTGTATTGTTGTATCTTGTTTTTTTTTTTTTTGTTTTTTGTTTTAATTTATTCAGCCGTTTGTGTCTTTTTTAAAAAATATATTTATTTATTTATTTTAGAGAGAAAGAGCACATGTGTGAGTGGGGAGAGGGTCAGAGGGAGGGAGAGAATCCCAAGCAGACTCCCCGCTGAGCACAGAGACTCGATCTCACAACTCTGAGATCATGACCTGAGCCAAAACCCAGAATCACGTGTTCAACTGATTACGCTACCCAGGTGCCCCCATTTTGTGTCTTTTAATTGGGGAATTTGATCTCTTTATGTTTAAAGTTATTATTGATAGTAAAGTCTTACTATTGCCATTTTGTTAATTGTTTTCTTGTTGTTTTGTAGATCTGTTGTTTCTCATTTCTTATCCTGCTGTCTTTCTTTGTGTGTTTTGGTGTTCTTTCGTGTCAGTATGCTTTGACTTATTTGTTGTGTTCTACTGTGTAGTTACTACATGTTTTTTCCTTATAGTTATGAGGAGGCTTACATAAAATACCTTAAACTTATAACACCTATCTTAAAATGACAACTTCAATAGAATTCATAAATTCTACAGTTTTACTTATCTACCTCAAATTTTTGGTTATTGATGTCACAATTTAATGTTTTTTATATTGTAGAACTAGTAACAAATTATTGTAGATATGATTATTTTCACTATGTTCATTTTTTTAAACTTCTAAATTAGAGTGGTAAGTGAATTATGCACTACCATTACCGCATTGTAGAATCTAATGATGACTATATATTTACCATTACCACTAAGATTTATTCTACCTTTTTAATGTTTTTATGATGTTAATTAGGTTCCTTTTACTTCTACTGAAAGAACTCCCTTCACCATTTCCTGTAAGGCTGGTCTGTTGGTAATAAACACCCTCAGCTTTTTTGTTTGGGAAAGTATCCTTTCTTCATTTTGGAAGGACAGCTTTGCTGGGTCTAGAATTCATGGTTGAGACTTACTTTCAGTATTTTGCATATGTCATCCCATTCTCTCCTACCCTGAAAATTTCTTTTGGGAATGCCACCAGTAGTCTTATGGAGGTTCCCTTCTGTATAAATTTTCTCTTTTCTTTTGCTGCTTTGAAATTATTTTTTTGTCTTTGACTTTGACAATTTAATTATAATGGATCTTGGTATAGTTATATTTAGGTTCAAACTGTTTGGCATCTTTTGGGCCTTATGGATCTGGTTGATCATTTCTCTCCCCAGGTTTCACAAGTTTTCGGTTTTCATTACGTCAATAATTTCTTATTTATTTATTTATTTTAGGGAGAGAAAGCAAGAGCGAGAGAGAGAGAGAGAGAGAGAGGAGGGGCAAAAGGAGAGGGAGAGAATCCTCAAGCAGACTCCCTGCCAAGCATGGAGCCTGACATGGGTCTCAGTCCCAGGACCCCAAGATCATGACCTGAGCCCAGACCAAGAGTTGGATACTTAACCAACTGAGACACCCAGGCACCCTAGTATTATTACTTCAACTATACTTTCTGTCCATTTTTCTTTATTTTCTCCTGGAATTCCCATAATGCAGATTTTATTGTTGTGGTTGGTGGTGTCTACTGTAAGTCTTACAGGCTTTCTTTACTTTCTTTCATTCTTTTTTCTTTTTGCTTTTCTGACTGGGTAATTTCCAATGTCCTGTTCTCCAGGTAACTGAATCTTTCTTCTACATGATCAAGTCTACTTTGAAACTCTCCGATGAGTTCTTTTGTTCACTTATTTTTTGAGTGGTCAATATTTCCTGTCAGATTTCTCATTTTCTTTAGCATTGTTTTCCTAATTTCATTTAGTTTTCTATCTATGTTTTCTTGTAGTTCTCTAAATTTCCTTAAGAGGATTACTCTGAAATCTTTGTCTGAAAGTTCATAGATCTCCATTTTTTTTAGGTCAGTTACTGGAGCTTTATTACTTTCCTTGCATGGTGTCATGTGTACCTAATTTTTTGTGATCTTTGATTAATCAGGTTGGTGTCTGTGTATCTGAGTACTTGAACTCCTCTTCTAGACTTTACAGGTTTGCTTTGACAGAGACAGTTTATCACCAGTCAGGTCAGTTTGGGTTTTGGGCATATCTGCAGATCATGTCCTTGGGTAGGCAGGGCTTACTATTAGGGTTTATTTTTAGGTGAGGCAACTGATGGGGATGGGGGCTGTTCTACTGGTTGAGAACAGCTGGTAGGACTGCTGCCTTGGTGTTTCCTGCTCAGGTGAGGCTGTAGGATGTGCTCTGATGCTGACTACATTCAGACGTGCTAGATGTTTGGGACTGTATTATATTCAGGAGTTGATAGAGCTGTGAACTAGCTTTTCTCCCATTGCAGGGCAACAGGACAAGACCCAGGGCCTGGATATTTTGAGAATCCCATTCAGGCCAAAAGTGTGTCCTGTCTTCTTGGTCAGGTGAGGCCACCAGTTTTGCTCTACAGGTGGGGGATGACATAGACTTTACTTTCTGTTGGAGGGCCACTGATGGTAGGGCTCTTGAATGGACTGTGCGGCTTGTCACGTGCCATGGTTTGGTTTCCTGGTCAGACAGGCTGAATGCTGTATTCAGCAATGAGCAGGGCCATGAATTAGAGTCTCTGCCTGGGCTCAGCAGGAGAAGCAGTTCTAAAGCCTGTAGAACTCTTTGTTTGTTGTCTTAACTCAAGCTCACATGCACTTCCAGTTCTCTAACTGAACAGAGCCACTGGTTTTGTTCTACTTCTTGGCCTGAGCACTGCTGGGCTGCACAATGTCTAGGATTTATCAGCAGACCTTCTGGTCATATGGGGCCAGAAAACACTCCACAGCAGGCAGGGCTGGGATTTAGTTCCTTACCTGGACGTGGGCACACTGGGCTCTAGCGCCAGCAAAACTCCTTGTTTGAGGATCCAGATTAGTCGTATTTGTATCCTGCCAAGTTTCCTTGTCAGAGTGCATTCCTGACTTGGTTCTGTACATAAGCAAAAATGCTGGTTAGAATTACTACTGTGTCTTCAAGTATAAATTCAGTCTGATAAGGTCCACGTGCTGATTTTTGTAGGCCCTTCCTCACATTTTCTGTCACAGTCAGATTCCCAGGATTGAGCCCCACAGATTCCCTTGTATCCCTATGGGGCAAGATCAGAGTAGTGGTTCTCACAAAGTGACCCACAGTGCTGGGAGGCAGGGATGTTTGTCCACCCTGCCTCTCTCTTCCCACTGGAGGAGCTAGAGGCTCAAGGGAGACCTCTCAGCACTGTGCTGTCAGTGTGGAGCTGCTTCTCTTACCCTTCTAATGTAGTCTGTCTCTGTCTCTGTGATGCAGGATGGGGAGGGATGCTTCAGTGTCATCAACATGTGCCAGAATTCTCAGTGGTGTCTTGTTCTTATAGAGTTATTAGTTGTTCTTGTAAGGGAGAGTGAAGTCAGGGATGACCTATGTGCCATCTTAGTGATGTCACTTTCTAGAATGTAATTTTGAACCCAGATTATGATTCTAAATTTTCACTCCTCTATTATACCACTTTGCCAATTTTATTAATAACCAGCATTTGTTAAGTGCATGCTATGTACTAGGTAGGCATTGTTCCCAGTCATTTAGTTACACTCACTCAACTAACTCACAAACCTTTGAGCTATTATTATCTTTGATTTATAGGAGGGGTAAATGAGTTCATGGTTGAGTAATTGTCCAAGGTTCTATTGTTACTAAGTGCAGAATCAGAAACCAAAACGATATGCTGTGTCCTTTGGAGTCTGAGATCTTGCATAATGATGAGCCATTAAAGGTAAAGGTGCTAATTAAAGGCAACCATGACTAATTTCAATGGGTAATGCAAGTTGATTTATACCATAATATTTTGGTTACTTTTACGCCTTCTGACGTATCACACTTGTTCTGCTATAGTGACTAGTATGAATGGGAAATAGGGTTTTTCAGGCCCCCCCCCTTTTTTAAGATTTTATTTATTTATTTGAGATAGACAGTGAGAGCATGAGAGGGGAGAAGGTCTGAGGGAGAAGCAGACTCCCTGCAGAGCTAGGAGCCCAATGCGGGACTCAATCCCGGAACTCCGGGATCATGACCCAAGCCAAAGGCAGCTGCTCGGGCTTCTGGGTGGCTCAGTGGGTTAAAGCCTCTGCCTTCAGCTCAGGTCATGATCTCAGGGTCCTGGGATCAAGGCCTGCATCGGGCTCTCTGCTCTGCAGGGAGCCTGCTTCCTTCTCTCTCTCTGCCTGCCTCTCTGCCTACTTGTAATCTCTCTCTCTCTCTCTCTCTCTCTCTCTCTCTCTCTGTCAAATAAATAAATAAAATCTTTAAAAAACAAAAACAAAAACAAAGGCAGCTGCTCAACCAGCTGAGCCACCCAGGAGCCCCTCAGCCCCTTTTCTGAGTTACAGAGGTGATTTGGATAAGCTAGAATTAGCTGTAAACAAAGTGCAACCCCTTTCTTTCTTTCTCTTTCTTTCTTTCTTTTTCTTTCTTTCTTTCTTTCTTTTCTTCCTTTTTTCCTTTCTTCCTTCCTTCCTTCTTTTCTTTTCTTTTCTTTTTTCTTTTCTTTCACAATTACCCTTGTGCAAGGCCCTGGATTCTTTGGGACATTAGTCTCCAGCCTAAAATTGTTCTTGTCCTCTAGATTGAGAAGTCCCGAGTTCCTCTTACCTGAAAACTTTCATCTAGACTGCTTCTGTAATAATTCTAATGACTTTCAACTTCTCTGTGGCTACTTTATGGGTTTCATAGAGATTTTAGAAGAGAAAGGCATTTTTCTGAAGAATGGTTCCCATTGTAGAAAGTTCTTCAGCCTTGGTTGTACACATTGCTCAAGGAGTTAGGGATAGGCAGGGGAAAAGTGTGGTTGTGGAAGTATGTGTGACACTTGATTACCTGTAATAGTTGATTCCCCTCTTCCCACAAGGCAACAAGGATTGTTGAGGATCTGGGTTGTGTTTTATTCATCTTTTTGGCCCCAGTTCCTGGTGTTAATGTTCTTTCTTAAACCTGGAATTGAGGACCTAAAGAT
Organism: Ailurus styani; assembly: GCA_002007465.1. Taxonomy (NCBI): domain Eukaryota; kingdom Metazoa; phylum Chordata; class Mammalia; order Carnivora; family Ailuridae; genus Ailurus; species Ailurus styani. The sequence continues at coordinate 79,077 of LNAC01001685.1, forward strand.
AAACAAGGTAGTGAGTGCCTGACTGGTATGGTATCTTTGTTTGTTTACTTGTTTTTTAATATTTTTAATTCATTTTAGTTAATTTATTTTTTAAGTGAGCTCTACCCCCAGAATAGGGCTGAACTCACAAACCAGAGATCAAGAGTTGCATGCTCTACTAACTGAGCCAGCCAGACACCCCTGGTATCCTCTTATTAAGAGAGAAAAATCTGCCCAGGATTTCCTGGGACAGATTTCTCAACACTGAAGTCACCTTGTTCATACAAGATTTATTTTATTTATATAAACAGGAATATATATGCAAGGAAGATAAACACCACCATAAGGCTTTTACGCCATGATATACATCCTCTCTCCTTCCCTAGGAAAGCACTGCTGATTAAAACCATTTTGAGGGGATCTCATGAGAGTAGATGTGCAGATGGAGGTTATCTCTGATGCTCTGGGTTTATTTTTCATAATTGTTTCCCCAAACAGAGTAGTTTTCATCCTCACATTTCCTGTGCTCATTTGGACATACAGTAGCAGAAGGGTGAAGAGAGTCTCTGACCCACAAGTAAAATCTGTGTTCTCTTGTCACTTCATCAAATTAGTTCTGGTGTCATTTTGTTTTCCCCCAGAAATAAATCACTGTTAAGCAATTCTTTATAAAGCAGCCCACACATTTATCACACCACGGTGATCTGAACCCATTTAGGGAATTTTAAGGTACAGTTGGTCATGTTGCTGACCTAGCAACTCTGACCTTGTCACATTACATCTTTCTTCACTCCCTGTTCTACCATTAATCCTTCAGAAGAGAGACTGGAGGCTTTTCCCCTTATCGGCTTGGAAATAATCCTATAAAACACAATAGTGTGGCAAGGGGAGATAGAGCTTTTAATTTTTCTAAGTTAACAGAGAGTGGGAAGACTGACAGGAAAGAGCAGACAAATTGGGGGAAAATCAGCAATAATGCTAAAATATCCTCAGAACTTGAGCTTCTGTGATTCATTTGCCTCATGTTCAGTTTAATTGTTATGAGATTTACTGAAAACAGCAATTGACTTTTTGCATAAATTAATCATACCAACCATTAAATGTGAAATGCAGTTTCAGTTATATTTGTTGAACATTTTCTAAGTGCTTGGTATTCTCACTTGCACTTTACATACAGTTTCTCATTATCATCCTCACAAGACTATATGGTGAATAGTATTATCATTTCCACTATCAGTGCAAGGATATTTGAGGTTTAAAAAGTGTAATAGTGTAAGTAATTTGTCTAAAGTCCTACAGCGTATTATAGTAGCCTGGGACACAAACCCTCGTGTTTTAATCCCTATAATAGAATATATTTTATCTTTTTAAAAAGGGTATCTTGACATTAGTTTTTTTTCTTTTAGCATTTTTATTTGAGATTTGATAATTAAGAAATAGTTATATTATCTAAATTTAAAAGTCACCTGGCAAACAGGTAAACTTGTTACATTATTTTATCTATGGTGTCTATTTTACATTTGATGGTATTCTAGAAATCAAATACTTTGCAATGAATTAATATTATTTATTTTCTTGATTGTGATTTTGGGAAATAATATAATAGACTATTATGTTAAGTCAGGCATCATATGCAAAACTTAGAGTAATTCCTACTAGAATTTTAGATTGCACTAAAAATTTATTTCCAAAAGTAAGCTTAGTAATGTCTACCTATGTCTTGTTTGAGGATCTTGTTCTAAATACAGTAGCTTTCAAACTTATTTTACTATAATGTCAAATAAATACCATCCCTTATTTATTTTTATTTTTAATTTTTTTAAGATTGTATTTTTGAGCTCTACACCAAGTGTTACCTCCAACTCACAACCCAGAGATCAAGTCTCATGCTCCACCGACTGACCCAGCCAAGCACCCCTAAATACCATCCCTTTAAATACACCAATAAGAATAAATAAATAAGTTTATATGACTAATATTTCATAAAATATTGGTTATCCTTAGTATAGTCTGATATGGGGTGTTTTTATCCCATTTCAAAATATATGGTGGTCCTGACCCACAATATTTTATAACTCCTTTAGAATCATGACCTGAGGTTAGTAATTTGTTCAGGTGTAGTGTGGTAGATAGAAAGTAAGATGGTTTTTCATTCTGAAATCTGTGTTTAGTCCGTACCAGATATATATTAGTTATGTGTCACTTATCAATCAATCAATCAAATGGTGATACTCAGTACTTCCCTAGGAGGTTGCAGGATAGTCAGTAAATGTCTGATTTCTTTTGCCTTTAGGGTTCACACTTCTGTCTTTAATTAGCATTCCATAGTATGACAGAAAATGTCTAGTTGTTTGGGCATTCCAGCATGCTATTGGATTTTTATACTACTTGTGATTTTAACTCTGTCTCTTTTTCATATCTTAGTCTTAAAAACTAAAGTTAATAAAAACAAAAACAAAAACATGCAAAAAAAGATCTTGTATCAGTCTTAACAGGCCATTATTAAGTAATCTAGAAACTGGAACAGAATCTAGGGGCTCATTAATTTTTATGTGTTATGAATGGATGGAAATGACTGCTTGTATTTGTTAAGTATTTTTTTTATGACAACCTTTTTTAACATCTTCTAAGACATTTTTCCTGGCATTCACTCTTTGACCTTCCTGGCCTATTTTTTGTAGAGGTGCCAGCAAGGTCTTTCTCAGTCAGATCTTTATCATGTTATTTCCCACCTCAACAGCCTTCACTAACTCACTGCTATCTTTCATATTTGTCAAACGTTCCTTAGCCTGATTTGGAGCCTTCGTGAAACAGGACTAGCTTACCTTTGGAGCTTTATTTCCTTTACAATCTCTACTTTACATATATTGCTCTGATCACACAAGATGACCTTTCTTTCCCCAAATGAATCTCCCAATTTCTAGTCTTTGTGCTTTTCCTTATTTTCTACCTAGAGTGTCCTTCTTCTAGTCCATTTCTACTCCTTAATAAGTATGCTCCTGTTTTCAAATTCCATGTCAAAGCTGCCTATTGCATTTTGATTTTTCAAATTGATCCTACATTCACTCCCATATTAATCCATTCACACTGATTTTTCTGAAGCTACCTCCTACAGCCAGCTTGCTTGCTTTCTTGCCTGCCTTCCTTGCTTCCTCCCTCCCTCTCTCCCTTTTCTCCTTTCTTTTTTTCTTTTTAATACCAGCTGTATCTGTAGATGTATCCGTTGTATTGTTTATATCTCCACACTGTACAAACACATTTGAAATAAATGGTCAAACTCACAGAAAAATATAATTTACTGTTTTTTTATTTTTCATTTTCTTTCCAGCTTTAATGAGATATAATTGACATATAACATTTAAGATGTACAATGTGTTGACTTGGTGTGCTTATCTATTGCAATATCATTACCACTGTAGTGTTAACTAACACCTCCATTTAGAGAACACTTATGATTTACTGTCTTAGCAACTTTCAAGTGTACAAAACAGTATTGTTATCTAAAATCACAATACTATGTATTAGATCCCAAGAACTTAATCATCTGCTACCTGGAAGTTTGTACTCTTTGACCAACATCTCACTGTTTTTCAATCCCGGCCATCGATAACCATTTTAGTCTCCAGTTCTGTGAGTTTAGCTTTTTCGGCTTCCACATATGTAAGTGATATCATACAGCACTTGTCTTCCTCTGTCTGATTTATTTCATAATGCCTAGGGTCTTTTTTCTTCATATCTCAAGGCAAGTACAGTCTGTCTCAAGTTGGAAATACTTCATGGGTCCCCTACAGCTGATAAGTGGAGAGGTTATATCCCTGAAGATAATTCAGAGAAATCGTAGTAGGACTAAGAGCAATTCTGCAACTTTGGCTTTAAATATACACTGTTTCCGGGTGCCTGGGTGGCTCAGTGGGTTAAAGCCTCTGCTTTCAGCTCAGGTCATGATCTCAGGGTCCTGGGATTGAGGCCCGCATCCAGCTCTCTGCTCGGCAGGGAGCCTGCTTCCTCCTCTCTCCTCTCTCTCTGCCTGCCTCTCTGCCTATTTGTGATTTCTCTTCTCTGTGTGTCAAATAAATAAATAAAATCTTAAAAAAAAAAAAATAAAATAAAATAAAAAAATAAATATACACTGTTTCTTGGGCTAGGACAGTAGGGTAAAATTATCCCATTTGTATAAGTCTTATGAGGCTTGATAAATGGACTTAATAATTATCAGATGATGATGGAATTAAATGAGTCAGCGAATGTTAATATTTCTCCTTCCATATAACTGTATGCCTTGAGACAGTTCCAATATGTGGCATTTATATTGTGTTGTGATATATTAATAACAAGTGGATCCAAGAGAAGCAAAAGTCAAGGACAAATGTAATTTTCTGTGAAATACATATTTAATACTTTTTAGCCAGTTACCTTTGGGTGCCAATTAAACATTACACCCCTTTCCTCCAGTGATTTTTAAATTTTTTTTGTGGTATCTATTAAGTGAGTCTATTAATTTTCTTATTGCAGTCTCAGATACTAAATTATTGTAGATTTTCTTCAGTTACATTAAGTTTGGTATACTTTATTGATTCGGCTCTAATCTGAGAGATTTGTTTTTGTAATTTATAGTAAACTGGGCAGATTTCACACTGTGTCAAGCTTTGGAGTCAATAATTATATTAGTATATCATTTTAGAAATGTTTTGTCTGCCTTACAGTGGCCTTCAAGTTTGGTTAAAGGGTACTAGTATTGTAACAATCCCAGGATATTATACGGTGGTTTATTTTATTTTATTTTGAACTTTGCATTTGGTTGGTTAAATGCCTAGCATAGAGCTTATATCATGACAAGTTCAATGACAACCTTAAGGCTATAGCGGGTTATATTGAGAAGTGTGTCACTTGATCTTAAATTATCATTTTTTTTTGTTTAAGATTTTATGTATTTATTTGACAGAGAGCTAGAGAGAGAGAGCACAAGTATGCAGAGCGGCAGGCAGAGGGAGAAGAAGCAGGCTCTCCACGGATCTGAGAGCCCCATGTGGGGCTCAATCTCAGGACTCTGGGATCATGACCTGAGCCGAAGCCAGCCACTTAACCAACTGAGCCCCCCAGGCGCCCCTTAAATTATCATTTTGAGATTAATATATATATATACTTCAGATGCCCCACTAGCTCAGAGTTACGGCTGTACTTTAAAAACACCTTCAGGTTTATATGATGAAGACAGAGATATTCATAGTTAGAAAATGTCATTGCCCTGGAACACGAGAAATGTTGCTTGAAATTCTTTAACTCTATTTGATGTCTTCAACACAGCATGCTATGTAGATGCTACTGTAGATCATGTGTATTTTTAATCTATACTTAAAAATGCAATTAGGATCCTATTTTTTTATTTTTTAAATTTATTTATTTTTAATTTATTTTTAATTTATTTAGTTTTTTTAAAAGATTTTATTTATTCATTTGACACAGAGAAAGAGAGATTACAAGTAGGCAGAGAGGCAGACAGAGAGAGAGGAGAGAGGAGGAAGCAGGCTCCTTGCTGAGCAGAGAGCCCGATGTGGGCCTCAATCCCAGGACCCTGGGATCATGACCTGAGCCGAAGGCAGCGGCTTTAGCCCACTGAGCCACCCAGGCGCCCTATTTTTTTTTTTTAAAGAACAGTGTAGAGGCCCAGGGCAGTCTACCCCAAAATGTACCACTTTGGCATAAAGATTATTTTGAGTTAAAAGTAATAAAACCTAGCAGATTCAAGAAAGGTGCTCTGCCTTTTTAAATACATTTCTTTATAGTAGGGAGATTTTTAACTAAAATTGTGATCAGAAGATTTTATCTGTGTAAAGCATTTCAATAAAAGCCTTCTAATTTGACCTTGGCTTCTATTAGTTCTTGGTCTTTCACAGATCATTTATGGGAGGGATTAAGAAATTTTGGTCACCTTTTCCTCTGGTGGAAAGGTAGTAAATAAGTCATTAACCTTTTAAATTTCTTCCTGAATTTTGTAGGCTCTTTGAAAAGTGACAGTAAAGAGGCTTATACTTTAAAAGATTTTGCTACTGTCCAAGGGATACAAATTCTTTTGCAGTGGGTGATCAAGGATACACCTGCAAAGGACATTGCTCATGAATGCCTGAAACTGGCAGAGGCTGATTATCAGTGCCTGAAAGGTAGGAGCAAAGCAAGTCTATTGCCATTCTCAGGTGCTCTTGTTAAATTTATTTCCTGGCTTTTAGCGTGTACATGAGTAACCTGTACACTTTGAACCTAGAGATTAGGCCTCAGTGCTCCTTGTAAATCTTACAGGGAAAGGTGAATTAAAACAGACAGATGAGGCCAGATTTTAAGGGAAATTTATATTAGATGTGGACATTTATTTCTAAGTCTTAAGCCTAATTTCTGTGATTTTTACCTTGTCAAGGAAGTCTCTAAGGCCGGCCATTATACTACTAAGACAATTGAGAGCTCTTTGTAAAGGACTGTTTCTTTTAAATATAGCTAACTTAAAGGATCCATTGTCTGGCCAATGACGAGTAGGATCTAATAGCGACTCAAATCAATAAGCCTTAAGGGCTTAACTAAAGATCCAAAGAGGGCATAGGTGATACAGCCGCATGATCCAAAAGTCTACTCCCAAAATTAGTCTAAGAAAGCAAAGACATTCCTTGGAGAGACCGTGATGTTATGGTGAAAATGGTGTCTCTCGTCTCCCACAGAATTGTGAGATGTCTCCAGTTACAGGCCTGCTAATCTGTGACGCTGGGTAGATGATACTGGAATGGGACTTTCCAGCACTAACAAGCAACAAAGTTTCCTATGGGTTGGAACCTCTCATGACAAACACCCCTGAGAGTTGGCATGGCAGGATAGAGAGAAGGAGAGAGAGAGACTCAGTAAGATCCCCTGTTTGGCCACCAAAGTGCATTCTTGATGGTGGAGACCAAAGAGAATATTTTCAAAGCTATAAAGCCAAGCTCTTAAGACATAGAATAAGACGAAAGGAAAATATATGCACAACAGTGTTGGCCAAGCCTTGGGTCTCTTGGAGCCACACTACCTATGAAGGATGTGCCACGGGGTTGGAGACTGTGTTGGTTTACAGTGTTCCTCGAATGCACTGAAGTTTTCTTGAGGTTGGCAGATGACCTACTCTCAATCAGTCTAACCTGTTCCTATCACCTAGGTCTTGAGGTGATAAGAGTTCTACCAGTTCTTAAGTGCTCAAGCCTTGCCCACTTGTGGCTTTGGCTTCCAAGATGTCCCTTAGCGGCAGCCTATACCTCATGTGCACATCAAATGGCACAGACAAAAAAATGCAAAGACCACGTCTGGGAGGGATTGGATCAATAACCAAAGAGTACTCTGCCAAATTTAACCAAAGAATCACTAGGTCCAAGAACTAGTTCCACAAATATTTTCTGCTGCTAATCTAAATTTAGAGAGAAAAGGACTCTCACCACTCTCGTTCCTTAGGACTTAGCAGATAGAGATTCCAGGGAGGTTATGTGGTAAGAAATGTCACCTTTTGCCAGCTGCTTGTTAGATGTCCCAAGAATCTCTCAGCTGCAGCAGCATCTGGGGTGAGCAGTTTCCACCAAGTTAAAGTATCCTGCTGACAGTGCCAACTGTCCAGGAGGAAGGCCTTCCTCTGCCTTGTGGTTCCTGTAGCTTGACTTAGAATCAAATTGACATGGGACAGATTAACAGGAGAAAATCAAATTAGTACGTGTATATACAAGGAATCCACACAGACATGAAATTCCAAAGACAATGAGGCTTATATGAGCTAAGGAGAAGTATAGTGGAGAAAACTCATTAGGAGGAAGGTGGAAGGAAATATTTGGAACAACGAGGTTGCCCTTATGCAGATAAGTTCCATTGGTAAGGGGGGGGGTCTGTTAATACTTATCTTCCTGTTACAGGCTCTCTTTTCCCGTGTAAAGTGAGGTAGTTATGTGTGGGGTGGGGCGGGGTGGGCAGAACACCTTTCCTATGTCTGCTTGGTTTTTATCATTTTAACTCTAAATAATCTTTATGCCAAAGTGGCACATTTTGGGGCAGCCTGCTCAGGGCCCCTGCAACACTAATGCTTAAATTTATACAAATTGATGCAGCGCGTTTTCCCCATAATATAAAATTATTTTAGTGTTTAGTAAAATAGAAAGAACCAGCTGCCTTGTAGGTTACATAGCTGACTTACATGTTTTCACTTTGTCACAGTGACGACATAACCAGGGGCCTGACCCATGCTAGTCCAATAACTGAAAAGAATTTCCACATGATTGTCAGGAAAACCTTTGAGTCTCAGTACAAATTGAATATGGAATGAAGTGGCAATAACCTTTTATTTTTTATGTTATCAAGCAGTTGGACATATGCAGGATTAGAACTGAGAAAATAATGAGTTGGTTGATTCACATACACTTACCAGCCAATGTCTACAAAGTGCTAAGCACTATACTCAAGTCATTGTAAGCACCTCATAAATTGGCATTACCCTTGAAGAGGCATTTACTATAAGAATTAGGAGCATACTCTCTGGAGCATTTATAACTGTTTTTAATAAGTAAGAGAATATTAAGAAAAATACCAGCTAAATGTCGGTTGTTATTTGTAATGTATTCTTAAGCTAATTCTTGACATAACTGTTTTTTAACATTCTTGGAAAATTGGGTTCTCTTCATTTCCTTGGCTTCCTTGGAAATATGAAATTGCAAGTAGCTACACCCAGGTGTAGGACACGTTTTTCTGATTCTTGGCCCTTGTTGGAGAAGTCTGTTTCTGAGAGTTGGTTTGGTTATTAGGCTACAGATCTTCCCCTGGGGATTAGGTAGCAGCCACTTCAAAGCTATCTCAGCTTGCACTTAATCATTTGAAACATCAAATAACTTGTTTGTTCATTTTATGCATGTTTTCTTATTAAGGAAATTAGTTAACCTAAAATGAGCACCAGAAGCTGATTTTTCTGGGTTTTCCTCTTAAAGTAGTTCTCAAGCATGTTTATCTTGAAAGAGTAGGGCACTCTCCTACAGCTTTTAAGGATGATTGAACTTGGGAACATTCTGTTTAACCACAAAACTCATGTTCCCTCTGTTTAATTTCTTAAAGCTTGCCCTCCCTTTAGTGTAGTTATCATTTGTCTTCTACATTAGGTGGACAAGATTTGTTTTGCCTCCTCTTTGAGGGAGGACCTTTATTAAACGTGTGTGTGTGTGTGTGTGTGTGTGTGTGTGTGTGTGTGTGTGTGTGTTTAGTTCTAGCCTAGTAGCCACTTGAGTTGAGGGGGCAGTAAGGAGTAAGATAAACCAAGTTTCTGTTCTCATGGGGCTTTCAATTTCATAGAAGATAGACAATAAGCAAATAAATAAGTCATTTTTGAAAATGTGGAAGTATGACGAATAAAATAAAGCAGGAAAATGGCCCAAAGAGGCAGAAGGAAGGGGTGAACTTTATATGAAGTGACCAAAGGTGGCCTCTATGAGGAAGTGGTGTGTAGGCAGAGATTTGAATGGTGAGAAGGAAAGTATCTGGGCAAAGAAAGTCCCAGGCAGAAGGAACAGCAAATGTCAGGGCTCCAAGGCTCCGTTTGGGTGGGAATGAGTATCAGTGACAAATGCATTTTTTGTAGTTTTCTAGATTCTAAGCACTGTTGAAGATGTTTGGGGATGTACACAAGTGAAAAAAATAATTTTTCCCCCTTATGACATTTACATTGTCAGGCTGGGTAGGTGGATGGTATTTGAGTGGGGTGGGAGGGGCAGACAATAAGCAGGCCTATTAAATAGGTTAATTATGTAGAATATTAGTTGATCAGTGAAACGAAAAAAAGTCCTGTATGTGGGGGTTAGGAGTGTGGGGTGGATGGGCTACAACGTAAAATAGTGAAGGCAAGGTAGCCCTCATAGAACAGGGACATTTAAGCAAAATATTGAAGGAGCTAGGGGAGTTAGCTAGGGGTATCTAGGGGAGGAAATTGCTAGGCATAGGGAAGAGCTGGTGCAAAAGCCGTAGGTAGCAAGCTTGGTTTGTTCAGAAAGTCTGAGGGAATCCTGTATGAGCAGAACAAAGTGAGTGAGAGAGAGAGTAGCGGAAAACGGATTTGTATAGGTAATAAGATATACATGATAATCATGTAAAGCCTTTAAACTATCATTATTTCATTTTGACCCTGAATGAAATGAAGTACCATCTGTGTGTGTATGTCGGGGAGTAAATTAAGGAGCATCCGCTGCACTGGGGGTTTAGGGGTGGGATTACCTGCCAGAAGAATAATGTACTAAGCCAGAGGACACATTCTGGGACTCATATACTCATAGAGATTGAAAGACTGTTAGATTCTGAATATGTTTTGAAGGCTTCTGGAAGTGGAGTGGGAAGGAAAGAAGAATCCAGGATAACTCTGAGCCTTTGGCTTTGATATGTTGATTAGTATGGGGAAGACAGTGGTTGGAGTAGGTTAGGAGTGGGTGAGGTTTGGGTATGTAAAGTGAGAGACATCTGGTATACATGGTGGTTATTGTTCCTTGTGCCCATGGGCAGTATATCTCTCCTCCTGACTAGTCTTTGACTGGCTTTGGCCAGTGAATACTTAGAGGTGAGATGGATTGGGAGATTGAGATATGTTCATAGGGTTGGGCTTCTGTCTTCATCATGAGAAGAACTTCCCCTGGGTAGTTGTTGACATCTGATGTGGTTCCCAGCTGAGTGAGTGCAAATGAAGCAGATCTACCCCAGCTAAGTAAAACTAGACCTACAGCTTGAAGCTGCCTGCGATGCCCTCTTTAGATCTTCATACACTGACTGACCTACAGATCTATGAGAATCCATGGATGCTATTGAAAGTCGCTGAGTTTTGGGCAATCTGTTATGCAGAAGTTTTATGGCAGTAACTCACCAGTGGAGTAGCTAAGCAGTGATGTGAAATAGGAAGTTGGATATAAGAGTCTTAAGTTCAGAAGAGGTCTGGCCTGGAGATAGAAATTTAGGAGTTATTGGCATATTGATGGTATTTAAAACTGCAGGAAGAAATGAGATCACCATGGGAGTGAATGCAGCAGAGAAGGTAACCACAGATTGCATTACTGCATCATGACAAGATTCTAGAAGAGGAGCAACAAGCAGAGAAAACTTTAAAGGAGCAACCAGAAAGTTGCTGTAAAACCTTGAGTGGATAAAACAATGTGGAGGAGGAAGAAGTGATAAACAAAGGTGACTACTAAGAATTGGTCTTTGTATTTGGTAACCTGGGGGCTGTTGTTGACCTTGATGCTTGTAGTTCACAGGTGTGGTGGAGCTAGAAGCCTGATAAGAGTGAGTTAATAAAGAGTAATTGGAGATAGTAAGCAACATAATTTTCTGGGGAATTTTGTGGAAATAGTATAGAACTGAAATTAAATAGTGGCCCCATCACAAAGGGAATGGTAAACCAAGGTAAAGGTGTTGGGTTTTATTCTGAGTGAGGTGGGAGGTAGTTGAAGTGTTTAAATAGGGATCTCTGTCTTTTAAATATTTCTCTGGCTACTACATAGGGAAGGATGTGGGGGGAGCAGTGAAGAGATTATTTCTGTTTTCCTAAAAGAGATTGTGTTGTCTTCCACTAGAGTTGTAGCTTGGAGATGTAGAAATTCGTGCATAAGTTTTACAAAGAGGTAATGCTGTTAGAAAGACACTATGGGATCTTTAGCTTAAAGATTTTTAAAAAGTTTCTGTGATTGAATGAAAATCACAAATGTGCATGAGCATTACTTTTTAATTCTAGCTATACCTTATGTGAATAGTGCCTACTTGAAGCAGTAGGTTATATTGGTTAATTTATTAAAATTTACATTCTGCCATTTTTTTAAAGATTTATTTATTTATTTGACAGAGAGAGAGAGAGAGAGAGAGAGAGAGAGAGAGAGAGAGAGAGAGAGATCACAAGTAGGCAGAGAGGCAGGCAGAGAGAGAGGAGGAAGCAGGCTCCCTGCTGAGCCGGGAGCCCGATGCAGGGCTCGATACCAGGACCCTGAGATCATGACCTGAGCTGAAGGCAGTAGCTTAACCAACTGAGCCACCCAGGCGTCCACATTCTGCCATTTTTCAAAATGAGAATTTCTGTTGTTGTTGTGGAAGTTCTGAGCCCACCGAGAAACTCGGAGAGCTGGGAGAACACAGCTTTATTAACTCCGTCAGGCCCAGGGGGATGGTTTCCAAAAGGCTGAGCACCTGGCTATGATTGGGGCGGATATTTATAGGCAAGTTAGGGATTTTTCTCAGGTTCTTACCGCTGTTTGGCTCCGGGCCACATGGCAGTTTTAAGGCTACATGGAAGTGACTTGGTAGAGAAGTCATCCCTGGGGGTTGTGAGGTGGCCATTTTGGGCTTTTCTGCCTCAATGTCAGTGGAAAAATGAATACGATCATTGTTCTTTCCTTCAAATTCCATTCCACTCTGAACCATTCCAGTGACACTGGCCTATTTTGCTGGTAACATTAGAGACAGTTTCTAGTATAATGTTGCATGAGTTTGTCTGGAAAATAACTTTTTTTTTTTTTTTTGGAAAAGTTTCCATGATCTTTAAGTAGGAAGAGGGTTAAACACATTAGAGACAGTTACTGGTATAATGTCCTTGTGTGAGTTTGTGTGCAAAATAACTTTTTTTTTATTGGAAAAATGATCTTTATGTGGGAAGAGGTTAAACAATGAGACGGCCTTTTACTTCCTTAGATCTTGGAGTTATATATTTACTAGAGAATTGCTCCTATAGAAGTGGTGAATAAAGTATTTTGCCAACTGTGCTTTCAGTAAAGACTCAAATGATTGTGATCTGTTTTGCTCTTCTATCAGGTCCAGAGGTTCCCATGGGAACCACCCCCAATTCGTGGGAAGAGTCAAATTTAACAAACAATACCAAAAAGCCATTTAATCATCCTCTGTGTGATCCACGAAAGAGCCAGAAATACAGAGGAAATTAAATCACTAGAATCTCTATCTATATGGGACTGTCCAGACAAAAAAGTCCTGCTCATGGTAAATAGATTTGATAGATGGCAAAAAAACCCAAAAAAACAAAAAACAAAAAACAAAAAACCCACAGTGTCCCAAACCTGAGAACAACAAAACCTTTTCATCATCTGTCTCTTTCTTGGTTCAAATACTTTCTCAAAATTTAAGTATTTTGGTATCTTACACTTTGGCATCTTGCCAGTCATTTTTATTTAACTGTTTTTGCTCTGAAACTGTTTTTGCTTGTTTCCAGAAAAAGCTAGGGATTGTAATACAGTGAGCCTTATACATAATCTCATTATGTTTAGAAAGCTGATTTTAAACTTGAATTCTCCATCTCTCTCTCTCTCCCTTTCTCAATGCTTACCTGCCTGCATCAAGTAATTTCTGTATAGCAATGCAGATTTGCCTCAGATACCAGAGTCACCAGCTTCTGAAGGTGGAGGCTGTGTGCCTTTTATGGGGAAGTGAGCACCTAGTGCCGTAGGATATGCAAACACAGATTATTTGTACCTGGGAGGTGACTTTTGTGAGCTGGGGTCTCCAAGGATCAGCTACTCAGAAAAGTGGTGATGAGTATAGAGGATACTGTCATAATATCTATATTATAGGATCCAGATCCTTCTTTTCACTGATTTGACTAGAAACTATTTTAAAATAAATTTGGTTTTTCAAGGTTGCTAAAAGCCATTGAGTTCTGAGGGTGGTCATCTGGAAATATCTGGGAGACCATATAGTACAAGACTCCACGTTATCTTCAACTGACCTTCCTTTCCAGGTTTAATCTTCTCACTCTCTTTGTTTTCTACTGTGAAACCGCATTGGCAAGTGTCCTTGCGCTTGTGGTTTATTTTTCCTGAAATGCCCCTTGGCAATCCCTATTCATCTTGAAGATTTCTGTTTCAGCCACTTCCTCAGAAAACCACTTCTTTGGCGCTCTAGTCTACATTAGGTTTCCCTGTGTAGTTTCCTCATTGAATCTTGACTTTTATATCAAAATATTTAATGTAGTTCGTAATTCTGTTTTATCGATGAGGTCCTACAAAAGGGGAGGGGGGAGTGCTACACTTGGGCTTGGTTTTTCTCTTCCTCAGTGAAAGATATTCCAAAATCACTCCCCTTGCCAGCGTATATATGAATTTCTCCATGAGGGCAAGACAGTAGCATGTCTGCCCTAGAAGGGGTGCAATCGAGCCTAAGAGCAAAATACTTGGTATCTTGAGAGAAAACATGGAATTTCAAAGAGGTGATAGATGCGAGAGCCATTCCTTTCCAGTGCTTCCATGACCCACTGGGGTCTTGGGAGGTGGTTGTTTTGGGGAATTAAAACAAAACAAAACAAAACTGAGCCATGAGAAACTTGGAAGCTCAAGTACTGACCATCTTGGATGAGCTAAGCATTCGAAAAATGAAATTGTCTTCTGTGTGTCCTGTGGGACATATACAAGGATCTATGTGCCAGCACAAGCCATCACCGCAGTGACTTACCCACTGGGCAGCATCCTTAAACAGTGCCACCGTGTGGCCATAGTAAGCAATGGCAATGATCCGATACCTTCTCTCTGCTGGGTTTGTGCTAGGACTTTCCATTTTGCATGTGAGACATGAAGAAAGAAATCAAAAGAATAAGAAATACAACTGTATATGAACCCTTATTTAGAGACAAATTTTTTTTCCATTGGACTGTAAGATTCATTGTAGATTCTCAATAAATATTTTGTGGAGGAGATGGAGGCTAAGAGAAGTCAATTACCTTATTATGGGATCGCAGTCTTAAGTGGTAGTAGAGTTAGGATAAGAATATGTGAATCTTCTGGCCCCAGTTTTGGTAGTTCTGTGGTTGAATGACATCATGAGGAAGTCTGGACAAATTGCTGTGATGTGTATTAAGAGGTCACTGTCCATTCCCTCCTTTGGAAACCATGCCAAGGATATTCCTGGCTGTTTTGGAATAGGTAAATGTGTGTCCGTGTGGTGCTTGTTCTCTCAGTCATTTTGAGGGTCATTCAGATCTCTCTCAGTGTGTCTGTAGCTCCTTTCTTTTCTTTCTGCCTGCCTCCTTGAGGCATTTTTCTTCCATCACTTTCTTAAGTAGATTTCTACAGAAAGAGAAGTTTTGGTTTCTGATCTGAAATTACTGTCTTACACAGTAAATGGAAGAAAATATTTTAAAAGTGAGATGAGTGAAATAAGCACATATTAATATAATAAAATAGATTATGTAAGGCCTTGTAGATAATAAGAGAAAGAATGGGGTGGGAATAATGATGGCTTCTTTTTTTTTTAAGATTTTATTTATTTATTTGACAGAGTGAGAGAGCACAAGCAGGGGGAATAGTAGGCAGAGGGAGAGGAAGAAGCAGACTCCCTGCTGAGCGGGCAGCCCAGTGTGGACTCAATTCCAGGACCCTGGGATCATGACCTGAGCCAAAGGCAGATGCTTAACCCACTGAGCCACCCAGGCGCCCCTAATGATGGCTTCTTAGAGGAAAGAGGGGTTTAAGATAGGAGATGTGAAGCTATAGGTAAAAGGTGTGCACCCCGGAGAGAAGTGAGACAGGTGGGAAAGAACAAGGTATGTGTGTTTATTGGGGTTGAGCAACTCACAGGGATTAGTCAGAACCAGCTGAGGAAAGGATGGCGTTGGAAGGAATTTCTGGAGTCAGTGGAACAGCCCTAAGCTGCCAAAGGACTGGTGCATGAAGATCATTAGAGGAGCTTATAAAAATGCAGACTTTTATGGGTATAGCTGATTGGCAAGGAATCTTCATAGGTTTTGCATGTATAAACTGGGGATTACTTCTACAAAGTAACATGAGAAAACCCTGGCATAATTCTGGCTTCAAAATCTGAGTTTATTGCTTACTACCTGGGTGATTTTGGATAAGCTTTTTTAAGATGTAAGACTCATGTATAAAAATTGGTTTTTCTGATGGTAAAGTGAAATATCCAATGAGGTGTCCTAGGGCAGAGCTGGCTCAGAGGAGGTATCCTATAAATGCTAGTTTTATATTTTAAAATATAGTCAATCCAGATTGTAGTAACTGATTAAGGTATAGTTTTGAATGAATGTTTTCAGTTTAATTATTTAGTGTCTGACTTATGAACTTTTCCCTTTGGATTTTCTCAGAAATGAATAGCCTTTCATAATTAAGTATAAAATAAATCATTGTTTGCATTCAAGAGGCAAGACTGAATAAGTACACATTTACATAAAATCACTCCCTGAAATCTATGAAAATGAATGAAAAGAACCCCAAATTAGGGAGGATGATTTCATTTATACTGAAATTATAGAAAGCCTCAACTTCCTACCCTAAATTACAAGGACTAGTATTTGGATTCCATTTAGTAGAAGTTGCCAGAATTTAATTCACATGTTCTTAATCTTGGGCATGCTGTACTATGTGAGAAATTAAAATGTTTGAAGCTTTCTAACAGCCCTGGTAAATAGGACAGAGTGGTAAAGTTACACATCACATTTTATGTTCCCCAAAATGCAGCTTATAACAAAAAGATCAACAAAGGGGGATATTGTTTTCCAAAAGTATTTTTTCTTTTTCTTTTTTTTTAAAGATTTTATTTATTTATTTGACACAGAGCGAGAGAGAGATGATTACAAGTAGGCAGAGAGGCAGGCAGAGAGAGAGGAGGAAGCAGGCTCCCCGCTGAGCAGGGAGCCCGATGCGGGCCTCGATCCCAGGATGCTGAGATCATGACCTGAGCCGAAAGCAGAGGCTTTAACCCACTGAGCCACCCAGGCGCCCCCAAAAGTATTAGTGTAAGAAGTTTAAACATGTTTCTAGAAATCTGCTGTCTTTATTTGTCCATTAATATTTTAATATATGTATACTCAGTGTTTCTTAAAATACATTTCATAAATAATAAAGAAATAAAAGCTTTTATTTAACAGTTCCTTACCATACACATGTGGTTGTGGTCTAAACAACTACTGAAAGAATTATGAAGGACAGACTGAGCTTTCGTACCAAAGACAACCATCAGAAATGTTTGCTTCTTAGATGAAAACAGCTGGACAGATTATCCTCATCTTTTCTGGTCCACATATGAAAAGAGCCTAAATTCTTGGTGATGTGAGTCATCATTGATACAGGGAAGTGAAAACGTCTATACCAGCAGGGACTACAGAGAGCATCAGGTAATCTAAATAGGAGAATCAGACTAGTTAGAGAATCTATCAGTGTTTGAATCTGCAGAGGCTAGAAATGCCGCAGGGAAGTTACATATGCCTGGTCAGAGCTGGTCTATTCTTGCCATTTGGGAACTTGAGGTCATTGTTTCTAGATATTCAATTTTTCAACAGAAGCTAGGTATCTGTTGTTTTTGTTTTGTTTTGTTTTGTTATTTGTTTATGAAGGGGTTAAATCTACAGATTTAAAAATGTAAGGAATCAGCCCAATGTTTTTGGGTTTTTTCATTTTTTCATTTTTAAAAGATTTTACTTGTTTGAGAGACAAAGTGTGCACATGAGTGGGCATGGGGTGTTGTGAGGGGAGGGAAAGGGAGAAGCAGACTCCCTGCTGAGCAGGGAGCCTGATGCAGGACTCCTTCCCAGGACCCTGGGATCATGACCTGAGCTGAAGGGAGATGCTTAACTGACTGAGTCACCCAAGAGCCTTCCAACATTCTTTCTAAAGGATGAGTCAGTGTAGGCAGCACTGTGGGGGCCAGATAGGACATTTCTGTGAGTGAAATTTGGCCCATGGGCTTTCAGTTCACAGCCTCTGAGGCCTACTGTATGATGTGGGAATCCTGAGAGGCAGAGGGTAAGGTAGGGATAAATTCTCAGATCATAGTCAGCAATCCTGGCATCAAGACTACAAAATTTACTGGGGTGCAGACTATCTTAGCACAAGACAAAATCTGATCAGGGAGATGGTTGTATAAGATTGATGCTCCAGAACTGATACTTTTAACAGGGATCTTTCCACTAAAACTTTTGCTTCTCAGTATAAACACACTGCTTTCATGAGTTAGAACATCATTGTTATTATTATATTGCATTTTAAAAGAAAACAGTGATTTTCAGCATATCCCCATATCAGCTTGCCATATCTATGCCATACCTCTTCCTTATTTCTTTTTTTTTTAAAGATTTTATTTATTTATTTAACAGAGATAGATCAGATCACAAGTAGGCAGAGAGGCAGAGAGAGAGGAGGAAGCAGGCTCCCTGCCGAGCAGAAAGCCCGATGCAGGGCTCGATCCCAGGACCCCAAGATCATGACCTGAGCCGAAGGCAGAGGCTTTAACCCACTGAGCCACCCAGGCGCCCTCTTCCTTATTTCTTAATATTAAAAAATTAAATATGAAAACAGAACACAAAATTATTAGGTATACTTTACTGCCTCTTGTCCTAATCTGTCTTAGGTTCCTGAGGAAGCTTTTCCTACGATGATACAAGCCAGTTTTACCTGAGCATTGGGAAACTGCAGAGGTCTCAGAGAAGTAGGAAATGATACAAACAGCATTAGAAAGTTGGTTTTGAGACTGTCCTCATGAAAGGTATCCAATTTCTCTGCCCTGTGGATTTCTTATTAAATGGATTATCTCTCTGCCAGGGACTTTCAACCTTCTCCCTTCGCTGCCTTTCTCTGAGGACTGTCGAAACATTCTATTTTGTGACAGGAGCCTTTTTTTTTTTTTGAGAGAGAGCACAAGAGTGGGGTGAGGGGCAGAAGGCGAAGCAGACTCCTCACTGAGCAGGGAGCCCGATGTGAGACTCGATCCTGGGACTCCAAGATCACGACCTGAGCAGAAGGCAGACGCCTAACTGACTAAGCCACTCAGGCACCCAGGATCCATTTTTTTGCCCGTGATTTGTAGAATATGAGATCTGTAAGCAGCCATTAAAATACCTTATTTTATTTTAAAGCAGTGTTTGAATGGATTATGTTTGCCCCACTATGATCTTTTTTCTTATCTGAACAATAACAAGGTCAGTTTGACAGCCTTTTTTTTTTTTTTTTAAACATTAAGTTTAATCCTTTGACAAACCTTTGCTTACGTTTGTGTTTAACCTTGGACCACCTGTCTTGGCTGATACATGATTTGCAAATTAAGAAATGCCTATTTCTTTTTCATTGTTATTGAACCTCAGAGCTTACCCAGACTCTTCATTTTCTTTGGTTTGCTTTCCCCACTATCTTTCTAATTTATTATGCTCATATTGATAAAGTTATTGAAAAATAATAGTCTGGTTAAATGCATAGTTACCTAATTTGTTTATGGAGAAGGTAAAGTATGATTGGAAGAACATGTTACTAAATTGTAATTTAAAATTTTTATCATTGAGGGGTGCCTGGCTAGCTTAGTGAGTAGAGCATGCAACTCTTGATACCGAGGTTTTGAGTTCGAGCCCTACATTGGGTGTAGAGATTACTTAAAAATAAAATATTTTAAAAAAATGAAATTTTCATCATTGACTGTCAGTTTCATGGTGTTCCATCTTTGACTCTATAAAGATGCATTCTGTTGATTGTTAGAGGCAGAGTGCAATTTGGCCCTCAGTTGTTCTGAAACCATTGTTTTATTGAAAAGGCAGCTGTGAAGCAATTAGGAGAGGTATCTTGCCCAAGGTCATATAAATGCTAGTGTTGGAAGCAGGAGATAGCATTGCATAGTGGTAAAGAGCTTAGGATATGAAGGAAGACAAATCTGGGTTTGTATACTGGTTGGCTGACCAAATATTATCTGCTATGACTTCAGGCAAGCCAGTAACTTTTCTGAGCCCCAGTTTCAACAATTTTGAAATGGAGGTAACAATGGTATTCACTTCAGAGTGTTGTGATGAGGAGTAAGGGCTAGAATCCATGCCAGCTGCGTAACAGAGTGCCTAGCCCATAGCAAATCCTCATTGAGTTGTTATTATTGTCACTATCATAATCAATATTCTGACCAATAGCCCAGGTTGATTTTATCACCCATTTCTTACAATGCTTCCAAACTTGCGAACAACTTTCTTGAGGCCTTTAAAACATCCTCAACAGAAGCTTGATGTGCTTTGTCATTTGTTGAGGGTGTCTTACGGGGTTCAACAATGTGTATGGGTGTATACTATTAAGTTTGCATCCCCCACCCTGATTCCCATTTTCCACATTTAGTTAATAAATTCAGTAAGTTTATATTGAGCACCTTTCTTCTGTGCACACAGTTCTGTGCTAATTCCCGAGCATATAGTTGTGAACAATAGGGAACAACAGCTATTCCCATAGAGCTTATGTTCTGGGGTGGGAGAAAAATTATGAACACTTGCACTCCTGCTTATTGATGGTTGTGGTAAATAATAAAAATGAGTGTCAAATACTATGAGTGAGTAAAGAGGGGATCAACATGAAAGCCTATAGGGTGAATAGGTCTTAGGTAGGCATTTGGGCAGAAAGGTTTGTATTTTAAAGAGATGGTACAGATGTGCAGGGAGTGAACAACATTTTAATGCTAGGAATGGATAGAAGTTCACCTTGGCTGAAACTGTGGAAAGAACCTAGATGTCCATTAACAGATGAATGGATAAAGAAGATGTGGTGTGTATATATACAATGGAATACTATGCAGCCATCAAAAGAAATGAAATCTTGCCATTTGCAACAACGTGGATGGAACTAGAGGGTATTATGCTAAGCAAAATAAGTCAATCAGTTTCTCTGACAGTTCTCTTTCTCTGACAAGTCTTTCTGACAATTATCATATGATCTCTCGGATATGAGGAATTTGAGGGGTAGGGTAGGGGGTTGTGGGGGGTAGGGAGGGAAAAAATGGAACAATTAGGGATCGGGAAGGAGACAAACCATAAGAGACTCTTAATCTCATGAAACAAACTGAGGGTTACTGGGGGGTGGGGGGGGTTAGGAATAGGGTGGATGGGTTATGGACATTGGGGAGGGTTTGTGCTTTGGTGAGTGCTGTGAAAGGTGTAAGCCTGATGATTCACAGACCTGTACCCCTGGGGCAAATAATACATTATATGTTAATAAAGACAATATATAATTAAAAAAAATTCACTGTGACTGAAGCAAGATGGATGTTGAAACTGGAGAGGAAGGGACCTAGATTATGAATGTTTGGGCTACATTAGGTTAATGTGTTAAGAGAGAATGGAAGGTTACTGAAAGATTATTAGCCTAAAATGCCTTGACCAGATATTTTTAAAAGACCATTTTGGCACTCATGAAGAATGGGTTGAGGGAAGAAGTTGAGAAACAGAGAGCTATTTGGGATAGAGGGTGGCTTGTAAGAGGTGGGGAGAGTGGGGGTGGAAAGAAATCTAAGAGATGCACAGAAGTTACAATAAAGGACCCAGAAGTGTGATTGGTGTGTTGGCAGAGGTGGGAAGAGGCACCAAGAATGACTCCACTTCAGTCTTGAGCTCCAGATATTATGAATGTTGAGATACAATCAGAATTTTTCCAGATGCAGCCAAAGCACAAAAGAGTTCTGGGTTCTGTCACAAGACTTATCGAAATGAAGGACTGCACTATAGAGAGTGTGTAGGAAAAATGTACTTCTGCTGTGTGTTTCTCCTCTAGTCTCAAACTATTGCCACAGTCTACACACTTCTGACACCAGATGTGTGGGGCTTTTTCCCACACCAGGGAGTTCTCTGTGACACCAGTGGACTGTCCTCCAGTTCAGTGCTGACACCAACTAGATTCAGCGCAGACCCCATAGGGTAAGGGCTCAGTCCTGCAAGAATCCCCCCCTCCCCTTGAATCAGACACCAATTGCAAGGAGTAGATCCCCAGATAACCTACAACTTCCATCCAATTTGGTGTAATTGCCAGGTTTCCATGTCTCTCTCTCTCCCTGGATTTGGCCATTTGTTGGAGTAGCTCACAGAACTCAGGGACATACTTACTTGCATTTACCTGTTTGTTATATAGTAAAGGATATGATAAAGGTATAGATGAACAGCTAGATGAAGCAGAACATAGATCAGGGTCTGGAAGAGTCCTGAGTGCAGGAGCTTCTTTTCCCATGGAATATGGGGTGTGCCACCCTCCCAGCACTGGGATGTGTTCACTGACCTGGAAGTTCTCCAAAACCCTATACTTTTGGGTTTTGTATGGAGGATTCATCTTGTAGACATGCTTAGTAATTCACTTAATCTCCAGGCCCTCTTCCCTTACCTGATGATAGGGGTTGGGGCTGAAATTTCCAAGTTTCTAATCATGGCTTGGTCTTTCTGGTGACCAGCCCCCATTCAGGAGATGTTCATTAGACTAAAAAGAAATGCCTCATTATTAAAAAGAAAGAAAGAAAGAAAGGAAGAAAGGAAGAAAGAAAGACAGAGAGAGAAAGAGAGAGAAAGAAGAAAGGAAAGAAAGAAAGGAAAGAAAGAAGGAAAGAAAGAAAGAAAGGAAGAAGAAAGAAAGGAAGAAAGAAGAAAGAAAGGAAAGGAAGGAAGGAAGGAAGGAAGGAAGGAAGGAAGGAAGGAAGGAAGGAAGAAGGAAGGAAGGAAGGAAGGAAGAAACTCCTATGACCTTGGAAATTCCAAGGGATGTAGGACCTCTCTGTCAGGAACCAGGGTGAAAGACCAAACATTAGAACAAAAGATTCTCCTACTACTCTCTTTTTTTTTTCCAGACCATGATTATTTTATTTTTTAAAATTTATTATTATTATTTATTATTATTATTTGCCCCAGGGGTACAGGTCTGTGAATCATCAGGCTTACACCTTTCACAGCACTCACCAAAGCACAAACCCTCCCCAATGTCNGTATACATCACCCAGCCACCCTATCCTTACCCTCCCACCCCCCAGTAACCCTCAGTTTATTTCATGAGATTAAGAGTCTCCTATGGTTTGTCTCCTTCCCGATCCCTTCTTGTTTCATTTTTTCCCACCCTACCCCCACGACCCCCTGCCCTGCCCCTCAAATTCCTTATATCAGAGAGATCATATGATAATTGTCTTTCTCTAATTGACTTATTTCGCTTAGCTAGCTCCTACTACTCTTATCACTTAGGAAATGACAAAGGTTATAGCAGGTCTGTGCTAGAAACCATGGATGAAGACCAAATGTATATTTCTTATTATAAATCACAATCTCACAGAGAGGGAAGTAGAAAGAAGACTCTTAAGTCATGATTACAGTAGAACACATTTCTATTTCAAATATGTTAGGTATAAGACCAGCAAATATAAGGAGTTAGTCCACTAACGTTTTGAATTGTGAGGTTTGTGTATATGTTAATCAGAATTGAGGTCTTTTTGTTTCTTGTTGTTTTGGTGGGTACAATGTTCTTCATTGACAGTAATACCAGGAACTACTTAGGTTAACTAAATTAACCACTTTTTAATAAAAACCTAGAATAGTCTGTTTCAGTTCTGTGGTATAAATCGATTAGAATTTTACATCTGAAACTAAGCTAAAACCACTGCTGTTTGTACATAAGGTATTGATCTTGCATCTTTTACCAGTGTCTCAAATATTTTATTTTTTGTTTAGTTTTATTCTTTTTCAATGAGAAATCAAGTTTCAGACTAAATGTAATGTAGGTGTGAATGAGGGCAAAATAAAATACCACATAATTTAGTGTAGTTTTATTACATGCATTTCATTAATTTCAGCATATTATAATTTGAACTTGATTTGCACTTGAATTATTTATTTTTGTTCACTGCCTTGAGGTTCCTATCTGATCAAGAATTAAGTATTTTGTGTTCGGAATTCTGTTCATTGTATTGAAAAATGTTCATTTTTAATGTTCACATATTGTTCACATATGTATGTATATTTGGATTTAAAAAAATTTTAAATCCTTTCACTGTGAAGATATTTGGGCATAAGACCATGATGGCACTTTAATCAGGTTTTTTTGTTTTGTTTTGTTTTGAACTTTATTTCCTCCACTTTCCACTACCTAATGTAAATGGGAAAATTGTGCCCCACAACTGGGAAATCATTAAGAGTCCCTATATACTTGAAATCTTGAAGTATGTCCAAGTCTACCATTCATGCAATAAAGAGTTATGGGTTAGCTGTTATGACCTATTTTTTAACTCCACAGTATTTGCCAAACTTAGGGAATGGAGAAAGATTCTACTGGCCACATGACCTGTCACAGTTCATACCACAACTATTTTGAGAAAGTTTAAAGCTACATATAGGAGAAGACTAAAATGATATACCAGTTGAAGTTTCCAGTCACACACAAGGGCATATTGCATTTATCAAACAAAAGCAACCATTAAAAAATTAGGGAATCATTAAAATTAAGCAAAAAAAAAAAAGAGATTGGTAGGGGAAAACATCAATCATCTACCTTAGTAGAAAATAATATCGGAAAGGATATTATTGGAAACCAAGCTAATGAAGGGAAGGTGGCAAAAAGAACATAACTACAAGTGACAAGAATTTATAAGGAGATGAAACATGTAAGCCAGACTCTGGAGCTCATCTCATAGCTAATGGTAGGAGTTTTAGAAATAGAGAATAGATGTGAGGAAGGAGGACAAATTAATAGATTACCATTTCCCCTAAGTGGAACTAATTCTTAAACCCTTCACATTAAATGAACTCCCCACAGGCTGGTGAAGATTAATGAAAATAAAAACTTTTAGACATATCATGGTGAAAAATTTAAATTCCAAGGATAAAAAGAAAATTCATAGAAAAGTTGACACACAAAAAATAGGTTTCTTAAGAGAAATGAAGGGGCGCCTGGTTGGTTCAGTGGGTTAAAGCCTCTGCCTTTGGCTTAGGTCGTGGTCTCTGGGTCCTGGGATCGAGCCCCTAAGGTTGATGCTGAGCAGGGAGCCTGCTTCCTCCTCTCTCTCTGACTGCCTCTCCGCCTACTTGTGATCTCTCTTTCTCTGTGTCAAATACATAAATAAAATTTTTTTTAAAAGATTTTATTTATTTATTTGACACACACAGAGAGAGAGAGAGAGAGAGAGAGAGAGAGAGAGAG